>CM021319.1:8524295-8564727 GCA_010645155.1 Tigriopus japonicus
GAACCTTATCACCCCGAACCCGCCTACAAGCCCTCCCCTTCATACCACCATCAACCTAGTTACCACCAAGAGCCCAAGTACGGTTATGAGCAACCCAAGCACAACTGCACCGTCGAGGATGTGACCGAACAGGCCGAGATTTGCACACCCACTTTCAAGACTGAATGCGAGGATGTGGAGCTTCCCATCAAGAAGATCATCGATGGAGAGTACTGTTATGACGTGTCCCGCACTGTGTGCACCGAATCTATCGAGGAAGTCGACAACGAGGTCTGTTCTTACACCTATGAGAAGAAATACGAAGACACCACTGCTCAAACGGCAGAGGTCACCTTCAAGAAGGAGAGCAGCGTCCAAATGGTGACAGTGTGCCAACCCGGATATGGTCATGGATACCAGGCCTACGGACACCAATACTGCAAGGAGGTGGCTCAAGAGACCCAATACAATGTGCCCGTGGTTACTCCTTTGGATGTGGATGTCCGTGTGGGATACCCCGAGCCCGCCAAGGCCTGTGTGAACAAGCCCATTTCTCTGCCCCAGATCTCTTGCGAGGTCGTGACTGAAAACAAGTGCGTGGTCCAGCCTCAAATTGAAGAGGCCACCGAGACCGTTCAGAAGTGTGATACCTCTTTGGGTGAGCCCGCTTGCCAAAAGGTTGAGTTGACCTTGCCCAAGCAACATTGTGTTGAGCTTGTTTACGGTTATGCCGAAGACGCTCACAAGCAGGAGTACGCTTAATAATTTGGTTTAGTTTTTCTAGTCAAGCTCTTTCTTGTTTGGTAAACTAATTGCCATTTTTATTCGTTTGTCACGTTGTTATTACTGCATCTTTTAATTGCCACCGATATTTAATGTCTAAGCCGCATTCCATTTTAATCCAACGAGTTTCGTCGGTATTAAGCATCAAATTAATAAACTGTCTGGTCCGAACACTCAATTGTCCGTCACTATTACATTCCCTAAGTGAACTCGTCATCAATCTACATACATGGTTCAAATCTTTACAAGATTATCGATTTGATGTAAAATCGGTTTTCTAGTCACTCTCCAAAATAACAAAGTTATTTTCAGTGTCCCAAAAGAGGAAGAAGCCTAGAATCTGTTGTGGTATTTGTTTCAAAATATAGCAAAACTGGCTAGTCTTTGGGTTCATGATACACTTGCTATATAGCTAGTATGTTTTTTTTTGATAGCATTCCATATTTCTTGTAATTCATCATCATTATTACTCAGGGCAAACGCTTAAATGTTGTCGATCGATATTTCTTTTAATTTTGACGCTTAAATTTACGAACGACTATTTTGAATTGAAACAAATGCAATGTAGAATTGAGACGAATTGTTTCCGACAAATCGGTAAACTGAAATAAATCGCCTTGAAATAAAATAACGTCCTTAATACATTAAATGTACGAAGATTCACCAAGATGAGTGTAGCTTATTGATGGCTATT
The DNA here is from genome assembly GCA_010645155.1 of Tigriopus japonicus. Taxonomy (NCBI): domain Eukaryota; kingdom Metazoa; phylum Arthropoda; class Copepoda; order Harpacticoida; family Harpacticidae; genus Tigriopus; species Tigriopus japonicus. Next base: position 8,525,752 of record CM021319.1, read on the forward strand.
TAACCACTGAATCATTTGGCTTTTCTTATGCAATACAAAATTCGGAGGTTCATAAAACGGCAACCACCAAAATCATGGTTTAGTAGATTGCTACCATTGACTGGATTTGAAATATTTTCTCTCCATGCCGGTAAAATGAAGGTGTGATATTCCTCGAACTTCTAATCATGCTTAATGTTGTACTTATGACCACAGGAATCATTTTCCGCATTCTCAATGTCCATTATGTGCATTAAACCTCCTGCATAAGGACTCGTTGGATGAAGCTTTAACATGGATGGACATGCAAAAAGGGATTCAGATGGAAGATGGTCAAAATGTGGTATATTCTCACACTCCATGAGAACCAGACCAGTTATTTTTGCAAGAATATACTAGTTGTGGTTCAACACATGTTTAGTTGTTTCAAATGATGCGTAAACATAGTAATCGTTTCCGATGAGCCTTGTCACTGAGTTTGTGGCGTCAAAATTTGAGCCTAAACTTAAGCTCCATTGTGGTCCAAAACCTATTTACATTCTTTTCCTTAATTTGTTTTGTTGCTTGTATTTTTTTCAGACTCATAAATCCAACTCGTAAACTTCGCGTGAAAAAAGTACATCCCTGTTTTCGGTTTATGAAAAAGTAAGGGGTTATAGAATGTAAACACCCTTGAACTTCTGTCAACAAAAAGCCAATGCATGTGTCAACTTGAACAATAGCTTACAAGGGAATGGCTCTCGCACGCGCAATTATACCATCTAGCTAGATGTACATAAACGCAGTATTTGAATGGAAACTTTGCTATGGTTTGATTTTCCTGGTACCAGATATCATACGCATTTTACGCAAGATGACCATGGCACTGATATTCTGGACGGATTTTCGAACACATTGACGCTAATAAGTTCAAACTAAGCCTTCCCAAAGTGAATACAAGTCCAGAGAATCAGAGAAATTTTGGCGGAGTCATTATATAAAGTACTTTCATTAGTCTCACAGTGTATTCGTTCCACGAATTAGATTTGTCGTCCCATCTCGAAAAACTAAGCCACACCGATGGTAGGAATTGTCCACAAAACGCATTATTATGCGGTACCGCACGGAAAGTTTGCTTAAGCAATGTTTCTATTTGAATCACAAGATGATTCATTGGAATCAACCTGCCGATGTTCCCGTCATTCATGTGCTTGGACGTCGACAAATTTGGATAGGAAGCTAAGGTAAAGGGTTAAATCTTATATTAGTGGTCAAAATATACATACACGTACTTGTTTGCCATTTATGTTCCCAATCGTGTGATTATATGATTTGTACATGCAGGAGATCACTCATCCCTGTTGTATATTTTTGACGTATTGTTTGATTATGTTTCATCCTATGTAGAACAATTGACAATTGAGGGAATGAAGATGTCCACGTTAAGTGAAGGAGGGTGAGTTTGACGTTGGTCCACTTGGACGGATATCGTTGTCTCCTACCGGTGCAAAACCACATGAAAATGCTCGCAGGACAATACGTGTATTTATCCGTATGAAACACCCTCGAGGTGCAACCAACCTGTTAAATGTCAATTTTATCATATTAACATATAAGGCCTGCAAGAAGAGTCCAGCCTGAACAGTCAGTTAAGTGAGCCAAATCCGACAAGTTCATCTGGAAACGGTTGTTGGTGTTTGAAATTGAGTGACGTTTGATTTGTCCTCATCTTACAGGAATATTGAATAGTTGATCTGGTCAGGACCATATTTATGATGACTGTGGTAAGTGTTCAAAAAAAACAAGAAGATGGCTAACTTGTGTTTTCAGTACCAAAATGGACGAAATGAGCCTCTTAAAGTTGAGCAATGGCTTGTCAATTTTGTTTACCGAATTGAAATACCCAAAATTTTCAAAACATAAACTTGTCATAACATTCACTTCTAAAGCATAGCTTGAAGAATAAAGCGTTTCATATTCATTTGAGTAGAACTAATGATCGATTGCAAATCCATCTTTTGTATGAACATTCTTTCAAAGGAAATCTAAGAAAAAGAAAAGATAAAGACAAACAAATAAATCAACTCAGCTAGTTGATTTTTTGCAGCTAGATTGTAGAGCGATTTCAACAAAGCATCTGCCCGTTGTCAGTTGTAATGGTTTTAGTAAGCAAACCCAAAATTTTCGCCTATTATTTTGTGTTTTTTTCGTCGCAATCACACCGAACCCAACTGTATTTGGAGGTTCTAAATTAGCCTTGTTAAACTTTTTGTTTCAAAACGTTTTCAGAGAAATAAGTCGGCAACTTTAAATTTCTTATAGGGTTAAATTCTGCTCTATAGTGTGCTCATTTTGATAAAAATAGCTTCTTTCTATGGATGCACTTCATTTTAGAGATTAGTGCTATGTTAGATTAATGGCATCGAGATGATGCCACTCGATGTAAAGACAAAAACTAGCTCCAGATTAGCACTTACTTTTGACAAATTTTTGCCGGTTTAGCCATAATCATGATATTCTCATTCAAAAGCAGAGGAATTTGAAGCTTGTCAATTCTTGATCGAAAACCTAGCATATTTGATAGCTAACTTGTACCTTATTTCAACAACAATTACATACAACGAATGCAAAGACAATGCTACGAAAACAAAAACAAAGCGTTCAGTCATTGATGATGCTCTGGTAAAAGATTAATCTTTTTTTCTTAATTGATTGATTTAATTGCCCTTTCTGTAATCGATGAATGAAGCCAACGACAAAGCATTTTAATGGAATCCTATGTTTTATCAAAAAATTCAAGCACAAAGCTTCGAAAAACTATTGAAATCAAAATATTTTTAAAAAACTCTATTCCAGCAGGTGTTCAGTTCGTTTAGACCATATTTAAACTTGCAAATCTTATCATCCATGTAATTACATTTGACTTATCATGTCGGTTTACAGAACGAAGTTCATGAAATCCGTGTGTCACAATACAAAATGCCCCAGGAAAAGTAGTTGCCAGGGCCTTAAGCCATGCGTGAAAGTATCATGTATGCGTTATGTTCGCAATCCTCGTTCGAATGGAAAGATTCAATAATTGATCACACTCAACCTATCATTTTGTTCCAGTTACTCTTTTTGTCCTGCGTGGGGCTTCTCCTGTCTGGAACAAAGGCTGATCCCACTCCAGCCCCAAAGTCCGATCACCACAACCATCATTTTACTGCTGCTCCGTACCATCGGGCTACCACCCCAAGCTACGGACCACCTCCTCCTCCCCCGCCAGCTCCAGCATACCATCAACCAAAGCCTCATCATGGTTATGGTTATCAAGAGCCACAACCTTACATCATTGAGACCCAAACGTTTCCACAACAAAATTGTAGTGTGGTGGATGAAGTGGTGAAGGCTGAAATTTGCATACCAGACTTCAGCACAGAATGTGATAAGCAGTCAAGTATGACCAAGAGACTGGAGACCGGGGAGTTCTGCTACAATGTCACCCGAACCGTGTGCACACAGACCGAGACCACGAGTGACATTGAAGTTTGTGACGTGAATTATGACCGAAGTGAGTCACCAGCCAAGGCCAAGACCGTAGAGGTCAAGTTCAAGAAGGAATGTCAATCCAACAAAGTGACCGTATGTCAGGAAAAGAAACAGGAGTACCCCACTTACGAACACCCTTACAATAGTCAGTACGGCAATGGTGGACATCACTACAATGCTCAATATGAATATGGCACAGTTCAGGAATGCCAAGAGGTGGATCAAGAAACTTGCTTCAATATCCCTTCGGTAGAGCAGGTGGAAGTGGACGTCATGTTGGCATTTCCTGCTCCTTCGCGGAATTGCGAGACTCAAACAGTTACCATTCCGGAGGTTAAATGCGAGGACATTGTGGAGAAGAAGTGTCAGAATATCCCAAGGATCGTGGATGAACCAGACAACTTTGAACGTTGTGAAGTAAAGGTAGGGGAACCCAAATGTGAGGAGATCGAATTGGTTCTGCCCAAACAGATCTGTACCGACATCATCTACGGATTGGCTGAGGTTCCTTACGAACCAGAATATGGCCACCCTCAACCTGCATATGAACCCCATCCCCAACAACCGTATGCCAATGTGACCCCAAGACCCCATCACCGAAGTCGTCAACCCCACAAAGTGTGAGGATGAAGCCCAAAGTCATACCAAGGCATTAGAGTTAATTCACAATTATGTAAGCTCGTTTAAAAACGTAAGTTTGAATTTTCGCTCTTTGCGTAATTTCTAATTTATTTAAAAATTTATTTATTTATGATCATATTGTCCCTGAATACAAGTTATGAACGAGCAAATTGTCATGGTTTGAACAGTATACATCGGTCTGATTGCATTTTGATGGTACAAGCCATCAAAAAGCGATACTTCCTCGTTGGAGTCATCTTTTATCATGCATAACGGCTATCCACAACAGAATAGCAAATTTGCCTTGATCATTTGGCACTGATTAATTATCGTCCACTTGTTCGTCTCTATAATATTTTTGCTTCCATTTTAAGCGACAAAAACTGACTCTATTCCTTGCCTTGACCTAAACCTCAATCATTGAAGCTCCTCCAGTTTCCAAAAAAAATCTTCAATGTTCGTCCCTGAAAGTTTCTTTTACTTGTCTTAAAATCTCGTATCAAAACAAGACAAGCTTTGACAATGCCAATTTGTTGAATCAGTAGAGCGACATACAGTACGTAAAGACCGACTAAAACCTTGGATCAAACGGCGGTCAAAAATACCTGGTGTGTTTGAACGCATTTGCACTGGTGCTGTATTTAGTGCGAATGACTTCCTTGTGAAATTAGTTTTAGGACTATTAGTTTGTTGCCACGATCACAATGACCATCATGCAAAGTAGGAACCGTTCATGTGACAAATTCTGGTCCGTCCTGAACGCGTGCGAGTAGCTAATAACAATATTCAGAATTCCGATGACCACCACCTAATTGCCTACTTCAACACGATTGTAAAGTTTCTTGAGTCCCAGTACATCCACATGCACTATAGTGGAAGATATGTTTAAAATGTACAATTAATGTGGCTTCAATGCCAATTCTGATGAACTCGTTCTTGCGTCGCAAAATGTCTGAAATGAAGGCAAAAGGATTAAGAATAATTTAGCACCAAAAGAATATTTTATCCCACAAATTATTAGCCAAATCAGAGAGGGTTGAGAGATTTTAGACGCTGATGAGGCTCTGTGGTTGAAATTTAGTGGTTGGTTCCCAGAGATATGCCTACACAAAACAACCCGCCGGGACAAATTTTATTTTTGATTACGCTTGCGATCGGTCTTGGTGATCTAGACAATAATGGCTTCCAAAACCATCACCCGTCGTTCATCGCCTTGGTTTGGAAGCATATCCACGGACTTACAATGGTGTTTTCTCGCTTTCTGACCTGAATACGGCTTACGGCAATGGTTGCTAGTTGGATATTCATCATCAACATCCTATTCAAACCTTTTGAATCAAATTATCACAAGTACACGCTAGTTTAGTTTTTGCGCTTGATCGTGACACTTCCAGACGATGATCAAGGTGAGATTCCATTTGTAAGTAGTCCATTATTGATCCTACTAACATATTTCACACATTATAGATAATATCTGTTGTAATCCTTGTCTTGATTGGTCGATCGAGAGGGACGCCCAAAGCCAAATCCCATCCTTATGGGTATCAATACGCCAGTTTGAGTCCAAACGCATATCCTCATTCTTCATCTCCAAGTTATGGAGCTCCTCAACCAAACATTTATGCTCAACCTCAGTATAGTGGGTACCCTCAAGGACGAGAACCACCCCAACAAGGGCAACCATCAGTGGTAAATCTACCACAACCTCAAGCCCTACCTCAACAAAACTGTACTGTTGAAGATGTCGTTCTTACAGCTGAGATCTGCATCCCTGATTTTAAAAACGAGTGCAGTAATGAACAGAACATGAGAAAACGACTGGAACAAGAGAACTATTGCTACAATGTCACTCGAACCGAATGCAAACAAACTGAGGTGACCTCGGATATTGAGGTGTGCAGTGTGGATTACGAGAATAATGAAAAAACTGGCAAAGCCAAGACTGTGGAAGTGGTCTTCAATAAGGAATGTGAGACTCGTTTGGTGACGGTCTGTCAAGATGCTCAACAATCCACGAACGGAGGAACCGAACAACAATGTTCGGAAGTGGAACAAGAAACCTGCTTCAACATTCCATCAGTCAAAGAAGTGGAGATCGAGGTCAACATGGCCTTCCCAAAACCCTCCAGAGACTGTGAGGTCCAAACCGTCACCATTCCGGAAATTAAGTGCGAGGATATTGTCGAGCAAAAATGTCAAAATATTCCTCGGATTGTCGAGACTCCATCCAGTTTTGATAATTGTCAAGTGGTTGTGGGCGAGCCCAAGTGTGAGGAAATTGAATTGGTCTTGCCCAAGCAAGTTTGTACTGACATCGTGTATGGATTTGCTGAGGTTCCAGTGGAGGTTCCAGAGCTCCAATTTGAACAGCCACAACCTAGTTACATTCAATACGGGCCCCCGCCGCAAAATGGGCCTTATGGGCGGGCTCGACTAAATCGTTACGGGTAAAGTTGCCCTCTGGCGACCGATTTTTATTCATCTCTTTAATTTATTACGTAGTGAGTCACAAGTTTTTGGGTTGATAGCTTTCTTTGGTTTTTTACCAGGATTAACATTGGTTCCACTTGGTGAACATGACAATGCCCAAGAACGAAATAAATTGCTATGTGGTGTTCGTGTTCGGGTTAGATTTTTCTTGTGGATTTGCAAACTTCTGATTTATTACCTGACAGAAGCATTGTTCATCGAGTTGCATCCAAAACAATATCAACTTGACAATATTTTACCCTTAGGAATAATAACTTGATAGAAGAGTGCCCCTGTACAAATGCAGGCAAAATGAATGTGCAAAGTCCTGCAAGGCAACTCTAAAATTGCACTTTGTGAGGACTTTCAAAAGCATTCGTAAACAATAGATTTGATGTCATGAGTTACTTTTTACAATTTGTTTCTGCTTGGTTCACACCAATGTTCGTACTCTTTTTTGCCCCTTCCTTCCATCCGTTTAACTTGGCACTTTATTCCTTTTCAAATATAGACTTGGCACTTTATTCCTTTTCAAATATAGACTTGGCACTTTATTCCTTTTCAAATATAGACTTGGCACTTTATTCCTTTTCAAATATAGGTTTATATGCAGTTATTACTCTCTTATTTTTGCTTAATGAAAACGAACATTTGGATAACGGCTCAGTTATTTGTTCAAAGCTTTTATAATATATTTCTGATCAGCTCGACATTCATTGAAGAGGGCATGGAGAAGAATAAGTGGCATTAACATCCAAGATTGGCTCATTGGGGCAGAGACTATCAGATCGCAATCGATTTGGAAACAAAGAAAACAGAAGCTGTGAAAATTTCAGAGACGTGATTATCGAATGTGGTTACAATCGTTCGTGCTGATCTCAAACATGCAATCTGGTTAACCAAATTCATCTACCACAAAGAAAATTAAAGGAGTCTGAGTGAAAGTTTATTCCACCTTAAGGAATATGATTTAAATAGAGCTTTGTTAGAATTCGATAAAGTAAATCATTGTTTTGACAAGTGTACCTTAAAATACAATTCAAACATTTTTATTATTCATTAAATTAGGTCAAATTTTTTATTAGAACGTCGGCTTTGGGTATTGCTCAGTCACTCAAATCAAGAGGCAAACGAAAAACAAACAGGTCCACCAAAAACATAACAAACTTAGGCTAGCGGTCAACCTAGGGGTTGAAGATTCGCCTATCATCCACATTTCAGGTTCGAATCCCGGGCTTGCCAGGTCCCAGTGTCCTGTTGTATGGGTGGATTCACCGGATTTACTATGCATTAACTGAATGAGCAACAGTATCATAACGAGGGGAAATACCATTCAAGGTTCATGTTCTCTGCCTTCAAAAAACCCGTTTCATCAAGCTCATCTTGACTAGAGGACTAAAATAAGAGAGTACGGTCATAATGTGCGCCATCTAGCGGATTTCATGCGGCAACAGCTCGGAGTTCCCACGATACACATATTTTTGAAGATTGCAACGATCATTCATCTTTTTTGGACAAACTTAAGTGCCTAAAATGTTGATGGTGGAACTCCAAATAAAACCTCAAGTGTTTTTCTGATGAATTTTGGCATAGATCATGCCTGAATTACCTTTTCAGTAGTCAGGTTTCCATGCCAATATGAAAGGGATTTTACCAATATTACCGATAATTTCAACCAAAAACTACCACAGGTTTATCAACAACACTCAGTCAACATTTGAGGCACTAGTTTGTCCAAAACTGATGATTGACCGTTGCAATCTTCAAAAATATGTGTATCATGGGAACTGCGAACTGTTGCCGCATGAAATCCACTTGATGGCGCACTTTATGACCGTACTCTGTTATTATAGTGCCCTAATCTTGACTTTGATTGAGATGCAGTCAACTTAGAACGCCTTAATGTGCGTCCGTGGTCCAACCAAGAAGCACTGGAATCATGGAGTGGGAGGCTAGCAATGAGAATAATGATTTCCAGTAAGAACAATTCAATTACGTTCTTCTGCAAAAGAGAACTTGCATATGTTGACAAGAATACGTATTTCAATTTTCAGCTCAATCGAACGTCGGAGACAAAAGTTATGCTCACTCAAAGTTCAGTGCAAATCCTACCGAGAATGAATGAATTAGCCCTTTTGTGGTAATCGTTTTACCACAAAAGGGCGAGTTCATTCATTCTATGCTCTCTTCAGTACATAAGTTTGAGAAGGCAAAACTTTTCATTCCGGCATTCAATTGGGCTGAAATTTAAATACGTGTTCTTCTCAATGCAAGCCAATTCTCAATTGCAGAAGAATGCAAATGGTTTGTTTTTGCTGGAAATCATAATTCTTATTGCTAGCCTCCCACTCCATGATTTCCGTGCTTCTTGGTCCAGCCTGTTGAAATCAAAACAATAAATACAGTTCACAGCTTACAGCTGATCGCCTCAAAAAATTTGTAAGCAGTTTTCCGTTTGCTAATTTATTGAAATGCAAAAGTCACGGCTTTCACATCTTAAATGGGTGAACCTACGGTTATTTCCGAGCGTGAGGTAATAATCAATGCTTGTTGTTGGAGTGACAATATCCCTACAGAGCAGACAGCCATTATTTGACCACAGTTGCGAAGCTGCTTTCTGATTCCGGAAAAAACAAACAAAATAAACCAAATAGACAAACAAGTAAACAAAGAAACAGACATGCAACTGCATTGCAATTTAGGTGAAAGATTGTATATCTTATGTTAAAAATAACTGTTCAATATCAAAACTAACAGTTTACTTATAGTATATTATGATTTCATAATTTCCAAACGAAACAGTAGAAAATAGATTCACTATTATATACTTATTAGCCAGTTTGGATCTATTTAGGCCGAAACTTGCGATTTCAGTTTTAAGATCTCTTGAGCCAGTGTCAAATATTTCAAATACTACACACTTAATTTTTGCACTGGTGGTTTGGCACATTTCTGGCATATTTCGTGCTGGTAATTTATCACATTTTGGCCACGTCCGTCGTGTTTTTTAGAGGGGCTCTGGCATACTTTCACCCTAGAGCCTTGGCCACAGTGTAGTGCATCTGGTTGTTGTGCGGAGAGTTGGGGGTTTGATCCCGGGAGAAACCACCCTCAAAACTAAACTTTTTGAAGTCAAAACACCAAGGTCATTTGACAGTTTTTGCAACCACATTTGTTTGCAAAAGTGGCAATAAAGATATGTCACTGGAAATTTGAAGTGGCAGTGGGAGGAAATTTGCGCTGTTGAATCATTTTTCTCAACATTAAGCTGCCAAATGCGGCAAGAAGTGCTTCTTCATGGAACGCCCATTATCGTTGATGGGCTGATTTCCCAACAAGAAAAGACACTAAAATGTTCGATTGTAAGTAAATAGGTCACAAACAAAACGGTCACAAGTATGTAAATAGGTCTCAGTAAACAGTTCACAAGGATAAAGGTCACACGGTAAAACGGTCACAGTTAATAAGGTCACGGTAAAACGGTCACTTTTCGATGGCCATGATTGTGCTGCACATGGATTATCCTAGAAACCGATCTTGAAAGGCAGATATTTAAAAGAGCACAATTTTTACTCAAAAGGGTAAGGAAAAAAAGGTAAAAAGGGATCCTTCTTCGGATCCGGGGTGTGTTGGGACTATTATTTGAAAAAAAAACAGCAGGTTAGGAATGGTTTCCTGTTGACTGCACTAATGAGACCTTTGCTTTGGCATGAATGGGTTTCACATGGTTAATCTTTGGGTCCCATGGGAAAATCTTCGACCATGGAACAAATCAGAATCCCTGCGGTCCCTCTTTGCTACCTCCGGAACTTTTTAGAAATTAAACTTAAAGAAAAGGTAGCTTTCATTACCCTCAATTACGAATTTGTATTTCCAAAACGAAAATTTACTTGTCACGAAACCTTTGATTCAAAGCTAAGCCGTTCTACATTTGAAAAGAATGACTGAATTTCCTGGAGTGAGAGGCTAGTGATGAGAGGTATGATTTCCAGTAAGTAAAGTCCTATGCTCGTCCTCTCTCTCTCTTCTCCTCATGATAATGCATTCTGTTCTTTATAAACCTTCCTTTCCCGACAAAACAAATTAATAGAGCAACGAAAAAGAAGTTAAAAAGTAGATTTTTTTAAAAACTTTTTTGCCCTTTTTGATAGATTTTACTTTCTTTTATCGAAATTCTTTTTTAAAGTCACAATTGTCTTTCACTGCATTTCTTTTGAGAAAAATATGCAACAAGTGCTTCCATATTTTGTGCTTTTGCACAGATCTGCCGCTTTTGGGAGTCCGGTGAATGCGCTTTTTGTCTCCTTTCCGGGTTTTTTTTTGCTTTTCAAGTCCAAGGATAATAACGAAAACTTACATGTTTGACCTCTAAAATCTTTTTCACCTCTAGTTTTATTGGCGTTAAGTCAAACCATGAAAACGTTTTCTAATAGCTTTAGCAAACTTTTCCGACGCACTGAAAATAAATTATTATTTGCGCATGCAATTTTCTTAAAACAAACTCATTTCTCTGTTTCAATTTTTTAAAACCTCTTTCAAAAGAAGCTTTTGAAAGAGTACAAAAGATGGCGTTAGATCCTTGGAAGTGTTTTAGCTGCAATGATATCATTGATTACAACTCTCATAGTTAAACAAAACAGTGCTACGAATATGGTTCACTTAATGGAGAGTTAGTTGGCAGTTACTAGACCAAGGCAATTTAAAAAAATAGCTTATTTACTAAACATGATGTCAAAAAAGACATTTTATCAAGTTTAGGTAGATAATAGTAACTAAGCCTTGCGATGGAGTTTCAAAAGTAATAGTACTACTCATATGTGTGCTTACATTTGAATAAGAGTTGACTTTGATATATTTACATTTATCTAAACTTTTCCATCATTAAAATGCATGGTACTCATTGCAACACATTGAAGCGTTGGTTTGCAGATTTCCTTGGCAGAAATCCAACCAGGTCCTTTTGTTGCGATTTGAATGTTACACGAGGATATGACCGGTAGTAAATCCTCAAAATAATTTCAACGAGCGTAGATTTGGAACAAAATGGGGTCAAATGTTTCGACAGTAGATGTTACAGAAAGGTTAAGATATTCTCTTTGACGTGTTTAATTTTCTTGGAGTTCTTGAAAATGGGACAGTGGAAGTCCCCGCCGTTTAGTAGATAATCAATCAATATCTACATGGCTTTCCCAAAAATTTGATTTCGGCTCTTGTTTTTCATCCGTTTGAGTCCCAAAATCTCACAATCTCATCACTAGGGGTGCAGATTTCTGGCAAATAAAACATGCCTTTTAGGCCCAAAAAATGGCAAATAAAAACGTCCAAAATGACAAATAAAATGGTATATAAACTAAGAAATGGCAAATAAAATGGCAAATAGACACGAAAAATTACCGAAATATAGCAAAACTGGCCACTAAATTCGGAAAATTAGCATTACGTTTTACCAACAATAAAATGGATTGCAGGCTTTGAGCATGTAATATAAAATATTTTGATTCCGTTGAATAATCAATATATCCTGTAAATAAACGATTTTGGCCAAAAATTTCTTTTGCCTATTTTTTGCCCAAAAAACATTTTTTTCTTTAATGTGGCCAAAAAACGACAAATTTTGCATTCAATTGCCCAAAAACCGACTAATTTTTTATTTATTTGCCCAAAAATGGCAAATAAATACAAAAATGGCAAATAAACTTTAAAAGCTAGCAAATAGCAAATAAACATGTTTTTGGACATAAAATCTTATTTGCCTGAAATCTGCACCCCTACTCATTACATTGCAAAACATATTTAAGGTATTGGCATTTAATCAGTCTGAGCTATGCATTCCACCGTGCTTGGGAAAGACTTCCCTACTAAAGTATGCGGCGAAACGTGGTTCTGTCTCTATGTTTACAGTTCTCTATGAGTACTGTTATAACTAGCATCTGCTTCACTCACTGAAACTAATGTTGTTGCAATGTTTTTTCACAAACATCTAACGGCTTCATTGTTTGACTAGTATAATGGACTATTCCAACTCACTCAAAGTTATCTTCTAATCTCTAAAATGACATGATACCTTGGTTAAGACCGCGGTTAAAGCCTAAAGCATTCGAAGACATTGATTGTCGGAGGATTTCCTCAGTCAGGGTTTCTTCTATTTCCCCTGCCAAACGAGGCACAATTGAATCTGTGACACGGATAATCAATCCAAAGAGCCAAGATTCCGGAGTATTTGGAGTTTCTTTCTACTTGCTCCTTTTTTGTTGGTTTATAGCATTTGTGGATGCTCCTAATTTCAGCGTGTCCATTGACACCTTATGCCATTATTACCTGCGTATCCTCAACGAAACGAGCCTGGCTTGGCTTCCTGGAAGGATTTGGACGCAAAATGTGTTTTTGACATATGACGTCGATTTTTCATGGTCAAATGTGCCTTCACCAAATTGTGTGTTTTCCGGAATATTCAGCCCACCAGAGTTACCGACCATTTTGTGCGCCGCAAAAAGTTGAATTGTTCATCTTGATTTTCTTCGAAATTCTTTCATCTCATTTCGTCGAGTCTCATGAAAAGATTTGATCTTGAGTTGATCATTTTAAGATTTTTCAGCACATCTAATTGGTTTCGATTTATCATCAATCGAGCAGAAGCACACAATTTCGATAATTATTGCATCGATACGCTCTCGTTTGTTGAACCGTTTTGTGTTTGTTGTGTATGAAACGTGTAGATGTGGATTAAAGGTTTGGGACAAATGATGGATTTTCTTTTGATCTCTGTCTTCCGGGATGAATTCGTCGGTGGGTTATCCTTGATCAAGGACAAAAGCGGCTTACTTTGTGTGCAGTCCTTGAACAGTTTGAACATGACTGATTCGTCTTGATCTAAAGCATAAATGAAGTTTGACGAACAATCGAGAATCAACATTGAAGGGGAAAAATCATTTAACCGCACTGAATGGGTCTGCTGGACACGAATGACTAGGTCTCAAATAATCCAGATTTGGTCTGAAGTTCCTAAGCTCATATTTGAATCGAATTTTTCCACGTTGTATTATCACAGAGAGTCTATGACTCTCGATCTTCTTTTTTCTTTAGTGTTGAATCCCTAAAAGTTAAAATTACTTCCTAGTTATTCGAGAGAGTGAAAGAAGAAAGTAAGATTTGGGATTGTTTGTATTTGGCTATCACAGAGTCGGGAATAGTGCAGTTTGGGCATAGATGATCACAAAGCAATAAAAGAAGGCACAATGGTTTAAGTATGCAGAACAACTTTAATAAATAGTAATAATAATAAATAGTACTGTACGTATGAGTTTGTGGATCGCTTTGGTTTAAGCTTGAGCGGGGTATTTAGGCTCTGAAGTGGACGTTTTGGGTTCGGGATATTTGGTGGGTGGGGGATATTGTGGGGGCTCGGGGTAATGAGGTTCCTCGTGCTTTTTGGTTTCATGAGCATAGCCGTAAACCAATTCCACGCATCTCTGCTTAGGCAGGGTCAGCTCAACACGTTGGCAACTGGGCTCGCCCAATTGAGTGATACACTTCTCGAACGATTCGACGGCATCTTGAACTTGAGGTTGCACCACACATTTCTGCTCAGTCACGACCTCGCAAGAGATTTGAGGCAGGGTCACTGGCTTGTTCACGCAAGATTTCACAGGCTCAGGGTATCCAACACGAACGGGCACATCAATGGGAGTCACAACGGGCACGTTGTATTGGGTCTCTTGAGCGACCTCCTTGCAGTATTGATGTCCGTAAGCTTGGTAGCCATGTCCATATCCGGGTTGACACACTGTCACCATTTGGACGTTGGTTTCTTTGGTGAAGGACACGTCCACAGTCTTGCCAATGGTGTCCTCGTACTTCTTTTGGTAGGTGTAGGTACAGATCTCGTTGTCGATGGTCTCGGTGGATTCAGTGCAAACGGTGCGGGCCACGTCGTAGCAATACTCGCCATCGGCAATCTTCTTCACTTGGACCTCAACCTGTTCACAGTTGGTCACAAGGGTGGGTGTGCACACCTCGGCGATTTCAGACACATCCTCAACTGTGCAATTGTGCTTGGGTTGTTCGTAACCGTAGTGCGGTTGAGGATAGGCAGGCTGAGGTTGGTAGCCGTATGGAGGCTGAGGATAACTGGGTTCGGGATAGCCTCCATAATGAGGGGCTGGAGGAGGATGTCCGTAGGGTTGGGAAGGAATGGCCAGAGAGGCCAAAGGGAAGAGAGCCAAAACTGCTACGAATGCCTGGAATGAAGAAACAAGTTACCCTCGGTATATCACCAAGACATGTGTTTGAGTCATCTTCGTCAGTACCTTCATGTTGTGATGTGGGATGGGATGTTACTTGATGAGGGGATGTGATTCAAGTGTGCCTTTCTCGACCTGCCAAAACGCTTTTATACGAGTTCATTTTCGAGAGTGTCAGCATTCGTTTTTTCATTCTTAGAAAAAAAAACGGCACCCCCGTTCCATCTATCCTTTGTGGCTTATCATACGAAGTACAGCCAAACTTGAACCCCCTCAGTATTCCGGGTGTGTGCGTGCGTGTGTGCATGCTTGTGCATGGCAAATCCTCAAGGAAGGTGCTGAAGGAACACATGGTGACGCAACAACGTCTTCAGTGGTTCCAGAGCCGGCACAATATTTTTTGAAATGCTCATTGCTTGCTCTTCCTCCCCCTCTACGAAAGAGTATTGTAGCAATTTAGAGCGTTGTGGAAGTAGTGTTTCGAGGCATCCCGCTGATGATGTTGTTGGCGTTGGTTCACGTCTTTGATGCTTGACAGATCGATAGAAAGATAGATAGATGAAGGGTGATCTATGAGAAGCAACGAGACCAAATAGGAAAACTTGTCGAGTTCGAGGTAACCACAATGGAGACCGATTTAGCAAAAGGAAGTTCTTTCCTTTTAACTAGGGGAATTTGGCGTCACGGTGGGTTTTAAAAGGAGGAAAAAGGAGAGAGGTCAGTATAGACAGGGAAAAGAACAAGGAACTTGAGTTCACTTGGGCAACAATTCAGCAATTATTTGTGTTCGGCTCTCAAAGGTTGAATACCTAGACCACAAACATTTTGGCAGGGCGGATATGCTCTTGGACTCGATCTTCCAAATCGTGCATTGGTTCTTTCAAGTCTAGATGCATTCCCATTGGCGAGATGACACACCACTTTTCATCTCTCAAAGTCCGCCTCAGGGGGCCTCAAGAAACCGTAAATGAACAACATTTTTGTGCATTGTCCGAGTCTGTTGCAATTATCATCGACTACTTACGGAATCGTGGCAGCCTTCTGGCCATCGAGGATGTCAAGATTTGGGATTGTCATTCTCTTGATCTTCACTTAAAGGAACCATTGATTAAGACACTCGACGAGCGAACGAGTTCAACCTACCCACAATTGTAGTCTGTCCGTTAATGTTGTCATGAATGGTCACGCTTCTGGCGGATGGGTTAAAGAAACAGTTTGCGGAAATCATTAGCGAACTGATCGATTGCTTTTTGGGTGCCGCCTTTCAATGCACATTGAACAACCCTTTCATTGCCAGCCATCAAATATGTCAGTAATTTAATAACTGCCCAGGATTTGCGATGCCTAAACTTTCTGGGTTTTCCAAACCATCGTAGATAATGCATGGATATTTGCTGATTT
Source organism: Tigriopus japonicus (assembly GCA_010645155.1). Classification (NCBI taxonomy): domain Eukaryota; kingdom Metazoa; phylum Arthropoda; class Copepoda; order Harpacticoida; family Harpacticidae; genus Tigriopus; species Tigriopus japonicus. Next base: position 8,541,972 of record CM021319.1, read on the forward strand.
AGTTCATTCTTGGAAACATGGTTCCCAAGTTTGCAACGAAATCTTTGCCGGGAGCAATAGAACTATGTATGCGGACCTGAAACTCGTCTTCTAGTTCAGTCAAAAAGGATTGCCGTTTGGAATGAATGAGTTGTTATCGTGATATCATGTCGTAAGCAACCATTGAGATGACGGATCTTGATGTTCACTTCATTTCTTGGCAGTCTAAAGCCCGTCTCGAATATGCAAAGCTTCTACCAAATGACGGAAACTAGTTGTTTATGGCCAACCCCTGCATTTCTATGGGCCTATTGGGAGATCCAGAGGCAGATGATTATTTAACACACACAATTCTGCAGTACGCATTGTAGCCGTTGTAAATCTTTCCGAACTCTATTGGCTGCAACAGATAGAGCTTTGTGAAGCTGATCAGATCTTCCGAAAGAACTAATTGGGATTCCTGGAAGGAAAACCTTGGAGTTATTGCCTTGTGACTATTCTCAGATTTAATTCCGTGAGCAAGAATAGTCTTGAAATTATCGGATGCTTTCCGCGGTTAAGTGACCAGAGGGTTTACGTTTACAATTTGCGGTACAAAAAGAACAAGCCTCAATTTCATCAGTTTAACGAATTATCTGATTCAGTCAGCGAAATGGCCAACACCTACATTATTACTGTAAATGACTACTGTAAGTGTACCTAGTACAAAAGAGATAATGCGAATAATACACCTTAATGAAGTGGCGACAAAATGCGCCGACTGAAGTAAACAAAGACAACATATGTCACACTAATGAATGGGAATTCAACAATCTGTGCACGTCCACATGTACATACAAAGAGGGTACAATCATCTTGAACGTCATATTAGGATGTGGTGTTGGCGGTAATTGTACTTTGAGGCTTGCCGAACTAAATTGGACTTACATTAAGTCAGGTCAAGAATCCCAGGAGTCAGTTTTGACTTCTTAAAAGACTCGAAACATTTTTCTCGGAGTTCTAACCAAGTATGATGCCATTTCGGCTCTTCGAAAGGAACTCCCAGAACAAAGACGCTTTTATCATGTTGATGGTGGTAAAACGGTCGTGTCTGAATGAATGAAACGGAATGGATATTTTGACCAGTGGGTGTCAAAATTGAAAATTGATGATAGGGCAATGTCGGATCAATTGTTAACATCATTAACCATAATATCTCTTTACACGTCATCCTTACATGGTTTGTTGATATTTCAGAGGGGACAAAGGGAATCTTTGTTTTTGCTGAGTAGTTTTCTTAACTAAATGGTGATGATATTTTTTTACCAATGTACATACTCATAAATCTTCAGATTTGTAAAACGATTTGAAACAAATCCAAAAATCATATTGTAACTAAATTAATAGCCATTCCCTTGAGTTGTGGTGGTTTTCATTCTAGTCTATAATATATATTTGAATTTTTTAAATTGTCATCGATCCGTTTCAAGATGTTTTTGAAATATCTAGTTCGTGTTTCAAAACAATTAAAGCGGACTTTCCAGAAAGTAGTCGGAAAAGCTTGGAATACAAACTGTCATTTTTGCCTTAGTATAACCAATTTTAAGGATCATTGTAGAAAGAAGTTCCCTCATCTCAAATTCAGAGTCTATTAGTAGTGCACAAATGAATCATGTATCTCCTCTGCTGGCAAAAAATGACAGATTGCGATAGAGTCAGCTCAATTATTTTTGTGCATACTATTACAACTTAAGAATTACTCTACTTTGGAGGTGAATTGTCTTCAATCAAAACCTACTTGTCATACATGATCCAAATAGGAAACACCTCTTCAATTTTGATCCATTTAAAATGAGTGGTTGCGTAATAAAATTGTTACCTCCAAGGTACATAAATGTACATTTTCGATTTTTATAAGGGTTAGTGTATTGATAATATATAGGCGGATAGATACATATTTACACTCATATTGATGTAGGTGATGAAATATATTACTAATGCAGGTTCATACGTTTCTCTGTCACAATGAAGTTCAGTACTTTTTAGACATGTGGGATAATAGGGTTCATGAATGACTAGGGAATGCCACAATGGGTTGAGCACAGGGAGGTTACAAGTCACATTCAAATCATCCATACTCTGCTACGAGTACATTGAAAGGATTCACACGAGCATTTGAGTGGATTGTCAGGGATTTTAGGGTTTGCCACCATTTTTTGCCGTGAATAATTCGTCATTGTATCCCGAACAATGAACCACAACCAGATCAGAACGTGTTAAACAGATCCTGATGCTATCTATGAGGGAGGTTTACGACGAATACAATAACGACAACGTGGTAGTAGTAGCTCTTTTCAATTCAAGCACGCTTAATTGGCCAGATTTGGCAGAAGTCCAAGTGGTTCAATCGGATTTTGCTTCTTCTTTGCGTCCTTCTTCTTCCTCCTTCTTATATTTCTTCGTCTCCTCTATCAATCATGTTAAAGTGATGAGAAACAGTTCGGACATACGTTTACTCCATGCGCTATTTTCAAGACATGTGCTTTCAAGATGGAGCATATTTGGTTTGGATGGTTCGAGGTTGGAAGGTTCCTTGGATATGTTTCACAAAATTAGACTACAGAGGCTCCTTTTAGAAAGAATGTTCCTCGGATTCGATCCCGTTGCAATCCACTGCTGACGTTGGATTGGCGGTAAGATGTCGAACTTCAAAGGTGCTGCCAGATTCTCTGACTCCATACCTTTGAGCCCTACTCGTTATGATTCCACAACAGTTATTGGTACTTTCTTGGGATAGGGGGCGTGGTTGTTGGTGTTGTCTGGTGTTGAAGCGGAAACTCCCATTCATGGGTGAAGATCCATTGGGATGCAACAATCCTCCGGTTGGAACTGTCGTGGTCACGGCAGTATGTCCCAAGGGGGAATGGTCATATTCAGTGCCTGAAATTGGTCATAGAGGATGCTATCAGACTGGAGGTTCATTTAGAGTCGTTACGTCACAAAGCCGAAGTAATTTTGTTGTGGACTAGGCTCAAAATTCCGTATGAAATATTAAAACAATAAATTTGAATTCTAAGAGTGAGCACGCATAATAAGATTGTTTTAACAAGGTAAAAATGCCACTTTCAATGAGACTACATAAAGTACTTTGTATGTAAATTACTATAAACTCAAGGGAAGTTCCCTTGATCTTGGCTTACCGACGTTGATCTGTTTCATCAAATCTGATACATTTCTTCAAGTTTACGAAAAAAAATTGATTTTGTAAGGAGATAAAAAATAATAAAAAGGGCGCGTTTTGAATCAAATTTGGTTTCACTACACTGGGAGCTCATCGTAACGAGGTTCGTTTGTTTGTACAAGTTTGAAGCATTTATTCAAGTTTGCGAAAATGATTGATTTTTCGAGGAAAACACAATCAAAAAGGCACCTTTGAAATGAATGTGCATCAATCAGACACGTGATGCAATTGCAATAACATTTCAATGTAATTATAATTAATTTCATGTCAGCTATAGTGATCGAGATTTTTTAATTACAAACAACCTCTGTTCTGTAACAAGTAATAAAAAGTTCTGGAATCGAGAATTTCACAGATTTTTCATACATTTGAATCCAATGTAATTGTTTTTTTATATAAATAATTACATTATCAATGTAATTGACACATGTCAATGTCTGTTTTTTAATAAAATGATATGCTCACGCTTTCTTCTTACAATCAATCTACTCCCAAAGTCTATTTGAAGTCGGCGTTAGACAAGAAATGTGAAAAACAATAAAAATTCAAAAAAACACCCTCCAGATGTTCCAGGTGCTTCCAGGTTGGACCATGGGTGCATTTACAGTACATCATCCTTGCATATGAACGTGGGACGAAACAAATGCATATGGACCATGTGCCCTCAGGACGGGTGTGCTGACAAAAATGCACTTTAAACCAGTCACGATTTATGACTTGAACACTTTTATGATTTTTGCCCTTCGAAAGACCAGAAGGGTCACCTGGAACTATGAGACTTGGTCCAATTTCAAAAAGAAGTTTGAAAAGTATGCGAAATTCCCAGAGCAGAAAGTTGAACTCCTTTCTTGCTCCAACTGAAAAAGGAGACATGCTTTTTGCTTTTTCTTTCTGTGCCTACAGGAGGGTATTTATCATAATCATTAAGCTCATTAATTTCAAGTTGAATTTCCGGAGTTTAAGGCTTTTGAGCTCTTCCAATCTCTTTCCTAAAAAATGATTTTTCACTCCATTCATCATTCTTTCCAAAGCTTACAAAGACTCTATTCAGTATACACAAGTAATGCACATTGGAAATAGGTTCTCAGTGGGCAATTATGGAGTTGAAGATTTGCTTTGCCATTTCCACGGTCTTTCTTGCACCATGCATTATGATAAAGATTGCGATAGTGTTAGGAGTCCTTCTGGAACCAAGGACTAAAAGACAACAGGGTCTTTTCTTGGGCTCAAATATCCTTGCACCAAGCGTTCCACCATCTAGTTAGGGCGAAAACGCCATTTGAGACTGCCATAACTGGATGCACTACAGCCTTTAGAGAGCGTCAAAGGAACAAAGCGGATCTTGATAATCGAAATTTTCAGGAGCCAAAGCCGAGAAAGTATTGAAGCAATTGGGAGTCTTGCAGCCCAAGAAACGTTTTTTTTGCTCAAAACAGCCTTGAAAAGAAATTTACAGAGTGGAATTGGATAAGTTGGAGATCATACGGTAAGAGGTAATCAATCAAAAACTTGATATATTGGTATTGAGTGGGTTTCAATCACAACGGAGTTGGCCAAAAATCGTATGACCTCAGCCATGGACGATTTTTGCCTTTCTCGGAAGAGGATTAGATACATGTGTATTCTCAGTTCGAATGAAACGAATTGCAGGTTCTTGCTCAAATATCGTTTTTGTGTTAGGTAAGGTGTCTGCATTAATCAATATCCAGAAAGGTCAAAGAAAAACTACAACCCATTCTTCGTTTGCATATATCTTTTTAGGAACAAAGCTAACGTTATGAATGTATATTGCAATGAGATTCCTCTACATGTAGTCTTGGCAACATACGTATTCTTCAGGAATTCTTCCAAAGGGCAACAATCAACATACGTACGTACCAAGAAAATGACCATAAGTTCTCAGAATCCAGAATCATGTCATGTCACATTATTGTTTTAGATGTTGACTGAACTAATTCAAGTAACTTGCGTACACCAATAATGATTATGTAATTGCAATTACATTTGTATCATGGCTATGCATATTGCTTCGTTCGTTGATCTATTAGGCGTGAAGTAGCCACATTGAGATGTATGACACATTACAAAAACGGAAAGGGTTGGACCAATGCAAAATAATGCCATTTAAATGTTCTTGATTGCCATTCAATTACAATTTTTTGGGTTGGTTGTGGTTTTTTTACTACTGCTACAAGGAATGTGATTCCCTGTAAAAATAAACATAAATAAAACAATCTATACAATTATAAATAATTTGATAAATTAAAACTAATTATAATAAATTGCTTTTAGAAATAATGTAATTGTAATTTATAAATTGATAATAAGTAATCAAATTAACAAAACTTCTGGTCTGAAACTCTTTTACATTGGGCGAATTTGACCTCGACGGATCATCCTAGTTTGCTTGTGTTCAAAAGCGAACTATTTACTTGGATCCAGATTTTGAGACTGCTGGAACTAAAAATGTCCCATTTCCAAACGTACGAATTGTTGATATTTTTTTCAATCAGAGGATGTTTTTAAGAAATATTTCAACATGCTTTTTGAGTCGTATTCTTCGTTAAGAGCAACAGAAATCAGAAAAAGATCAAGCAAGGTTAGGGCAGGAAAAAACAAATATGAAAGTTTGAGCACTAGGTAAAATACAAACTTTGCACAAACTTGCCGTATGTGCAAAAACCTTGATGGGGAATCGATTTCATCCTTTGGGCTAGAAATTTCAATTTTTGGCAACTTTGATCTTCGGAATTGAGAGGAGTAGGAAAAGCCTTAGAGACGAAGAATCAAGAAAGCAAGAGAAGTTCTAGGAAATCAAATCCATCTTGAAATGCACCAATGAGAGAAATTTAGAAATTTTGGACCAACTTGCATTCCTTGTATACGAAGTTCAATTTGCCAATTGATGGAAACGCTTTACAAAATCAGATCAGCTCAGGAACACTTTAGCATCTGCACGTACATCAAGGTTATAAGGTCCAAGTTTCCAGTTTTTGTCTTCACCTCCAAAACTACAAATCTCAATTTGAGCTAAGCCTAAGAAACGAAGCCTTTAAGTCATTTTGACCAACTTCTGGAATTGAAACTTTGGCCGAAAACTAGAAAACTGACACTCACTAGAACTTGCGCTGACCATCCAATAGGAAGCACAGACAACAAGATTAATGTTCCTGAGGAGGATGCATTGGACACGACCACCCAGATCCTCGTCAGACACGTTTTTACCTTTCATCCAATGCAAAAACTTGCTAAAGAAAACACGACCAAATCAATGAGAGAACTTTTGAATCAAGGCGATCTCATTCCCTTATTCCCTTCTCAATTTCGACGAAGATGTCGGTTACGTTTTCGAACGACCATGGAACATTATCTCATTCAACGGTTCTGTCCCAGGATCCTCCCCCTGGACCAAGTTGGAACAAGACAAACCGCGCCAAATCCTACAATGATATCTTGAAACGGATCCTTTTTTCATCCTCATTTTTTGGTTCGAAACTATAAGACCGGTCAAAGTGGAGCTTGAGCGCGGACGCGCCGATGCATTTTCCATAATTCCCTTTTCCACCTTGGTTTGTCCGCTGACAATGCAAGTTCTTTTAATTCGTTTGTGGTCAGGTGGAAAGTGCAATTCCCATTCATGGACCATTCCACCAGAGTCGATGGACCAAGTTTCTGGACCATGGGCATTCCTGGATCGGTTTGCTTGCATCACAAGGCTGGACTGACCCATGTAACTAATCTGTCCCCGAACATTTTTCCCTCGGTCCCCTATTGCCCCTTAGATCGTGTTCCTGGGATCTTGGGACAGATAGAAACGGAACAAGCAAATTGGTTGTCACCAGATGGCCTCCAAGAGTGTCCCAAGAATATTAAGGCTCACAAGAGTGCACTAACTTCGGTTGATACAAATGATTCTTTGACTGCAAGAAACGCATCCGTGGTGCTTGAGGAAATTATCCCCGGGAGAAACCTCGTTTGAAATATAGGGGGCTTTTTTATGTAGCCATTCGTTGTTTCTTTGTGGTGGTCTATGCAATAGTTGGTGTGGCCACACATGAAGAGTGTTCCATCTCGTTAGAGTGTCTCTAGAGGGGTTGAATTCTTGCTGAGAACTAAAGGAAAGTTGGAATACCAAGCGCAGACTCAAAATTAGGGATGCCCGGTTTTGACAGAGAGGATGAAAATGAATCGTTTAAGAGCAGCTTGGAGGACCCTAAATTTGGCTTCAAATTCGCCGATTTAATAGAGGTGTGGGTTTTCTTTGGGGTTATTCTCAATAAAGATTACTCAAGCAAAGAACAAAATATCTTCATACTCAGATTGTATAAGCCAAATTTGTCGTAAATTCTTGCTTTCCAATGATTTGGTCAACAAAAAAAACTACACTTATTCATCGATCGCTATCTTTTATGAGGAATGAATGACCTTTCCAAAAACTTCACGTTAAGTAAGCAATTAATTAGACGTACGTTGTAAGGTCAAGTCTTTACCAACAGTCAAATAATATACCAAAATATCAGCGATTTGGAAATAGCAAGCACATTCAAAGCATTTTGAAATCACTTTTCAAATGCTTCTTCACACCCTATCTTTTTCAAGTCTGAATTTGCGATTCTTTCCCCCATTGTGTGAACTCTTTTTTTGGCTACCCAAAACAAAACATGACCCTTTTGTGTGCAGAACAAAATGCACAACGTCTTGGCCCAATGATGCAGCAACGATGCTCATTGAGCTTGAAGGCTGAACAAATTGATTTTGACATTGAGGATCTTGGCTTATATTTTCCGAAGAAATCTCGAAATAAGCCAATTTCAAGTATCTGCGTAAACGAGTGGTTAAAACATTGAAAATGGGGATTGTGAATGGGTTTGACTCATATTTCCATTTTTGCGATTCTTTTCGATATCGAAGATATGAAAACGCCTTAAAAGGTTATTTATAATTGGCCTTAGATAAGGCAAAAGAATGTCCTTTTTAGTGAGAAAAGCTAATCTCAAGAATGGGAACAAAGCTTTTTTCTGGTAAGAAGCTCATTTCCCCCAACTTCTTTCCTCACGTTGTTTTGAATAATAAATTAAGGAAAGTGCAATTTCTGATCAAAAACTTCCCCGAGACTAAAACTCCCGAGATTCGTCCATCATGTTTATTTTGAATGGAGACCTCCAAAGTAACTTTTCCATGAGACAGTCAAGATGTTCCACACTTTCTGATCCCAGTTCAAATTGAATGCTTGTTCCGGAAAGAAAGAACGCGAATGAAATAGAAATCTGCTCCTTGGGAAACAAAAGTAAATGCGAAACTTGATCCCATTTTTCGCAAATACGAGAAGCCACGAAATGAGTCTTTCCATTTCGATAGGCAAATTAGTGGCTTCTTGCAAGTATGTATGTCCTTCAATGCATAAAAGAGAGGTAAATATTTGTTGCGAAACTTGACTACTTGATGAATGTTCACGTGCAAAGGTTAACTGCGCTTCTTTTTTACTATTTAAAGTGTTTCACGTCAAGATGATTTATGGTCCATGGATGTTATACAGTCACAATTCTAAGTAGGCTTAAATGGCCATGACTCTCTTTCGACAAACTTTCGACAATTTCCTTCTTGCCAAAAACATATAAAACATAAAAATCTCTCTAATTACTTCTGCGAAATAGAAGGTTATTTACCCTATCCTCTTTTGAAAAACTTTTACTCTTGTTGGAATTGTAGCTAAGAAACTAGAATAAAAGGTTTTTTTTTTACTTTATTTTTAAAAGGAACAGAATACCTTCTTTTGTTGAAAACCATAAGACTTCAAAGTACTCGGCTTTGATGGGATCAGAAAGGGTGTAACATAGAATGGATACTGAAACCGAAGTTAAAGGGCCTTCGAAATGGATGGATTTGGGATGAAAGGATACGTTAACCTAATTCCTCTACCAACCCAGCTCCAGTTGCGATACCCAGAAAATTTGCTCAAAAAACGTTCGCCAAACTTCAAAGATTCTTTTGCTTTTCCTCGACCTTAACGACTTTGTACTTCACGAGTGAGTAACGAACGAATTATGTTGCCAGCTTAGTTTTTTGAACTCCGGTTGTTGAGATCCAGCCAAGCGAAAGGGTCCCAAATTTGACAAAAATGAGATAACAATCTCAAGGACCTTCCAGAATGAGTTGGATTGTAATCAAGGATAGTTGTATTCTCAGGAGTGCCACGATTTCAAATTCTTCAAAGTTTTGCGGGAATTTGTTGGCAAACCCTTGTAAATCATGGGAAAGGAAGGAGAAAGTGGATGAGTCAACATTTGCACCTTCAACTTTCTGGGAAAAGGGGGGCGCAATCTTTCAAGTGGGGTGTTGCTCATTTGCAATTCAGCCAAGATTTGCGAACCTGGCAAGACCAATCTCATTTCTCACCACTTCACCCAAAAATTGTTCCACACTTTGGTGGTGGATCCTGTTCCGCTCTTCAAATGCACGGTACACTAGACTTAGAACCACTGAAATCTGGACGACAAAGCTAGAGATGAGACATTAGAACAAATCTTCCTCAAATTCAAAAACAATCAAAAATAGTAAGAAAAAGTGAATTATTCTAAAAACTCTGAACAGAAAATTGCATAACATGAATCCGTGTGCTATCGGGAAAGAATAAACCAAGAATGGGCTAGCTCATTGATTCTTTGTAGCACTATGTAGTGAGCTAGTAAAGAACATAACTTTTGACTTGGACGTTCGATTCCATTGAAAATAGAAAGAATTAATCTTCAAAACGTGGACACTAAACCACATAAAGGAGAACCCATTTGCTTGTCTGAGACAGAGAACGATAACCGTCGTTCGTGGGATCTTGGTCCACCTTTCATGCGTCCTTGACTGAACCCAATGGTGTTCCATTTACTAGTCAAAGGAGATTGGCTCGTTAAACTCCGTTGGGAGACTTTCATCAACTTACCCTGTTGTCGACGTCGACTTGTGCAAGGGCATTTTCGTTGGCAGGCTCCGAAATAGATGAGAAAATTGAAGGAGGAGTTGACCGTGACCAGGAAATGAGTGACTGACACCAAGACATGGAACCACTGAAACAGATCAAGAAGACACACAAATAAATGCATTTGGCAGTCGGCTTATGGGGAAGAAGAAAAATGAGTGAACTCGGGAGAAAACAACATTCTTGAGGCATCTTCAAGTGGAGAGGAGGCCCTTTCGCAATCTTAATCCAATTTGGGAAGAGAGAGCTTATGTTCCAAAAGCTGCGGTGGAATCCAAGCTTATCTGGTCAGAGTTCGTCAAGTGGCTTCTCTAATTCGAAAATGGGGGTTTTGCCTTATTTTTGTCCCTTAGAAATAAAGGGAGAGAGAAAGTTTTCGCGGGTCAAGATTTTTAGCATTCTTCTCTTTTGCAAGGATTTGTGTGCAGGAAAGAATTTGCAATGACGTTTCACACGTGGACAAATTAACCAAAACTCACCAGACAATTTCTTGGTGCGCTAGTTTTGCTTTTTGTCCTGTCAGCAAAAGACAACGAATAAATGGCTTTTAGCCACGCCTGGTTCCCCTCCAGGTGTAAAAATTTGATTTAAATGATAGCATCAGTGAAAGGTGTCATTTCTTAGACAGTTTCCTTTTCAGTTATGACGAATATTCCACGTCAAATCTTAAGAGGTGTTTTTCCATTTGCCAAAGAAAGAAATTTTGAATATGACCCCGTTCGAGGTTTTGTCGTCGTAAAAAGACTTTTTTGTGGATCTACGTAGATACGATGATTGATTTTCATCCTTTGAGCTTTGAAGATTTTTGTTTGCTTACAAAGAATTGTCAATAACTTAGAAATAAATGAGTTCATCGGACCAGGAATGTTTTGCGAAATAGAAAAGAGTCTTGGATTTTCCTTACTTTACATAAATTTATTCCACTAGGCATGAAGAACGCCTCTCAGAATGTAAATTTTTCTCACTTTTCACTCCCAAAAGACATTTTCTCACCTAAAGTAAATTGAACTTTGCGAGACCGAATGTTTACAAAGAGGCTAACTCATTTAAATTGCATTTCAAGTGAACTACTTGTCTCAAAATTGCGCGTTACAATTACCATAAAACAAGGGTCAAGTTAAATGCCACTTTGGGTCACTTCATTTAGAGGTCTCTTTCGTTATTTTCAATCTCAAAAGGGCCTTTTCAAAATCCCAACGGGAAAAGTGCCCAAAGGAAGATTACGATGAGGAAGAACTTACTAAAGGTAAAATCTTTAGCAACAAGTTAATGCACGTACCGAGAAAGAAGCACTGAGTGGTCATCGGAAATAAGTGTTCAAAACTTTTGACATGCCCAAGGATTTTGTCCAGATTTCCAAGTTCACGTTCGACCAACCACCAGAATTATATGGCTCGATTCTTTTTCCTCGTAACATGTCAGAATGGTTCCCAAAGTTGGACTTCTTTGCCAAATTCATTAGACCGTATGGCACGGCTTCAGTTTTTCATTGTGTTGAGCTGATGAGTTGAAAACTTGCCCAAAAGGAGAACTTCTTGAAATGATTAGGAACCCCCAAGTAGATTTCCAATCTTCAAAGATGAGGCGATTGGAGTGCCTCAAATTGTCAATAGTCGGGTGCATTTTGGACAACTTGCGCAATATTAAACACCCACATAAGAGATTGATGCAAAAGATCTCGAGAAACTTTCGACAATAACAAAACAGGCCCGAAAACTGTTTCCTTTACCAAGAGGAAAGTTGATGGCAGCAATTCCGAGAGAACTCTAAGATAAATAGTTGAGACTCACTTCGAAAACGGGCATGGAGAGAAAAGCCAAGAGACATTTTTCACTGCCCATGATCTCAGAGTAAAAATTGACAGAAAGAAGACCCTTGAGAGAGTCCTTATTTAACGAACAAGTTTACTCTAGACGATTTCTTTTTTCCCTACCTGAACGAAGGAGAATCTAAGAAAGTAGCCCTCTGGAAAGGTGTATATTTGATTTACGTAGATCCCAATGATTTACTTAAGTTTGGGTGACAACTTGGCAGCTACTTGGCTTGAAGTGTTTGGAATGAATCCTTGTCTGAGAAAATGGTCCAAGAATGTGGCAAAAAATTGTCAATAATGGCAAACTATTGTTCCTTTGTCGGCTCACTGTCCTGACGAGACAGACACTTTAATCATCTTTCACCGAAAGAGTTTGCCAATTTTCACAGAACTTAATTACATCGCCGGCTTGATGGAACAAGTTGAAAGCATCAGCCATTTTCTTTGGTAAAACGTAATTTTGGGGGCTTTTTCCTTTACAACATCTTCTCCGAACTTATGTTACTTTGAGGAGATTGAGTAAGAAACCCATAGGAAATTTCTCCTTGAATTATATTTCTGGATCTGCGCAATAAATAGTTTGAGTGCTCTATTAAAAGGGTAAATAACACCTTGTTCCTCAGTACATCGTACAGTCTTCGTTAAAAGCATTTAACAAAAAGAGGAACTTTTTTCATTAAGATACTTGCTCCGAAGCATACGAATCCATTGTAGTGGTTTAATTTATCCATTAAGCGATCTGTCTACCTTTTACTATTATAAACACTAGTCCTTGAAGTGGTCTCTAAAAATGGTTGAACACTGTCTGAATATGAGAGAGATAAGATTTCAACTAATTGGATGATGCTATGGCTTCATTAGAAGCAATGTAGGGTGTTCATATTTCTTGCTTCAGACATGTACTTTTTCCTCATTTCAGAATGGGAGACCCCCATATCTTCTAAGCTGAATAAAGAGACTCCCAATAACAAATGGGATCTCCATCGACCCTCCTTCATATGCTGAATTTTGTACCACACATTCATGGAAACCTAACTTACCTCCGGTTGCGGCCTATTCTCGTCATAAAACATGAGTTCCATGACATTGGTAGCGAACCTTGGACCATGACAGAGAAGGAACACGATCACCATAAGGATCGAGGCTCGTGTGTATCGCGTGTCTCGCTCTTGCTCTTGCTCACGTTGTTGTCGAGCAGCCTCACTTTCCACCACAGAACTGGTTCGACGTTTGCAAGATCCACTTTGAGTGGAGGGCGCTTGGAATTGGCGGATGCGGGGCATATTGCGGTAGATGGCGCAATTTAAGTAGATTAGGCCCACGATGGGGATCAGAAGATTGATGATGAAGTTCATCCAGTTGATGTAAACCTGGAAGAGAGAATACATGTATACAGGTTTGTCTTTGGGTTAGGAGAGGTCAGAGGTAATCAGGATACTTATAGGTCAGTTCGGTTAGAAACAAAGCATTGACCACGAGATGATGGTCTCATTGATTCGGGAAATGGAATGGAGCTATTGGTGGTTGGATTGTGATATACTTTCATTGACTTGAGAATATATCAGGAAAACCATTAGGGCGACCGCTAACTTATAATCGTAGCCTAAAGTAGGAAGATGCATGGGACGTTGACTCCGTTCTCAGGGATGAAAGATGAAGAAGCACATAGAGGTAAGAAAGACTAAACATTGGAAATGGAACACGAGAGGACACATTTCCTAGGCTATCTCTCACCTCAAATCTTCATAAAATAGTCAGGAAATAGGTATCAACAATTTGGAAAAGGAGAGTTGAAAACAGTGCTTAAGTATTCTCATGAAAGATGGCTTTCCATATCTGGTGAGGTTCTTTTACTTTCTCGTTCTCGAACGACCATCATTAAGCATATACATACACATGTTAACGTCACGCAAATATTAATCAATCCTTCCCGTCATTACTTTTAGACTTGGGAAAGGACCCAAGATTCTAGTTTTTTTCCCTCACAAGTCCAAGACAAGGTAATATTGGTCCCAAGAGAGAGAAGCACACATTCAATCAATTTTGGTGTAAAGCTCTTTAGCCTCCACCAGCATCATATATCAAAGGGATGGCGTTTCAAAAGCTGACGGAATACATTTTGGTTATCTTTATGGAGCGGTTGTCTCTAATGTGAGAAGAGAGCTTTGTCGGCCAAAATAGTTTCTCGAGAACGTACGTATAAGGCACAAAATGCTCCTCGTGTATTGGAACGTGAACGAGAAAGCTCAACGACTTAGAAAAAAGGGTCTAGTTGACGAAAGTCAGTTAATAACGATTGGACAGCTTCTCGACACTCAATCAACTTTAGACCCAGCCCCGAAAAAACTTGGACAATTCTCTTTGAAACCCGTGGGCCGTAACAGAACTTGGACTCGATTCGCAATTGAGCTTTCAACCCAAGAATTCCAGCACACACATTGATGAAGGCTTGGCTGCCCGTTATATTGGATAATTTTCGTCAAAGAAATTGGCAAGGGGCAATAAACCTTGGCGAGGTTTAGGATGAAATTGCTAGCCCACATGGCAACAAAGAACCTGAAGATGGCATAAAACAAGCATTCCGTCTTCTAAGGCATCCATTTGGTGGCGTGCCAAGAAAATGGCCAACCATTGGCATATAAACGACCTTTAAAGTCCAATGAGACCTCATTGGACGAGATTTGTCCCCCATCAAAGGGCTTTTGGCACGCTTAACATATGAGAAATTGCGAATTCAAGTAGGTTCTTGAAGGAGGTCCAATACTGAAGTGGGTCTTAATAATTTCCATTTCACCATTCCTCTGGCCTTTGATTGGAACTAAATACAATATATATCTTTGGACAAAGCTGCATGGTCAAGATGGTGGGCTACATGTACAGTGGAAAACATGTTGTGTACTTTCTTTCATTCATTCATTCTCAGCACTTCTTTGCATGACCTTGGAGTGCAAGTAAACACAGGCCAAAAGAGCAACGCTCACTCAAAGGCGAAGTGTCCCAAACAAAAGAGCGAGAAGACCAAAGTTTTGGTCATCAATGCTTGGTGTGTCACTCTTCAAGTTTCTTGGAATGAGCCTTAGTTTTCAAAATTTTGTTTTTGCCACAAATTGAAATGCGTTTCCAAATCTGTTCGGTTCATCAAATACCATGTGTTTACTAGAAGATCACGGGAGTGGTTCTTTTATGGTATACTCAAAGGTAGTGATGGGCGGAAAAGTCTCTTGGCCAAAGGAAAAAAAGTTTTCCTCAAAGAAGGGCTTAACGGAAACCGAAAACCAAAACCTTTTAGCCAACCAATTTCTAATGAAAGAGTATATGTTTGAACGCTTTTTTGGTGTGATATTAAGGAGGAAAAATAGAGGTCGCATCTTAACGCGACTAATTCATATATCTCGATTTTAATAACAAAATCAAAACAAGTATTCTTACTAACATCAATTTGAGTTGTTGACGCTTTTACTAAATGGCTCTACCATATCTAATAACTACAGTTTTAAAGATTTATTTTGCAAATTACATTACTTCCAATGTTTGTCTGCTATTACAGCAATTACTAGTGACGTCATTATTTTTGGCGGGAAAAAAGTTCGGAAGACCTATGTTTCTGATGAGAGTGCGAGGTAACTAAAACAAAGGTTTAGGCCTGGTGATTGCAACAATGCCTTTCTTATCTGCACAAATTGAAGTTAAAATAGCAATTTTTGACATTGTATTTGCAAAAAAGTATGTTTTATTGCTTTTATCTAAAATTTCGCTACATAAGTTGAGAGGGTTCTTCCGAACTTTGAAATTAGGAATGCCAGACTTTGAATAACAAGATGGCCAGAGGAGATCGGTTCCTGGGGCAACTAAACCTAAAAACAAATAATTTGTTTAATTGAAGGCTTCCAATTTCTCCATTTCTTTTCTAATTACTTTGCAATACTTCTCAACATACATTAACCATGCCATTGCCCATAAATGCAACATTTTTTGAAAATCTGACCCTTGAAAACTGAGATTTTTTTGGCAAGCCTACACTGCTAACGGCAGTTAGAGACGGCAGCAGGTCCGTAAAATGATACGGTAATCACTCCCATTGGTTCCGATAGGATTCAGTGCCAAAAACAGTTTCGGTCCATCACTACTGAAAGACTTTGGCCGCTGCACAAATTTGTGCAGTCTTATGTGACGTTGGTCAATTACGCGAAGCCAGACTTGAAAAGAGTTAGACTTCAAAAGAAAGCACTCGTTTCCCCCATATGCAATTGAATGCTCTGTTTACATAACCGGGCTTTCCCTGGCAGACATTTTCGTCTGGACCAAGAGCAATCTGCATTACCAAGGTTGAAGGATAACATTCGAAACAAATGACTCGTGTTCTTGTTCGTCCTTGGCAAGGCATGAGATGTTCTGATGGAAGTGAAATCAACCCCAAGAGCTCGCAAGATTGATGAGGAGATGCCGGGGGAAGTCCACTTATGGCTATTAATATTGCTTTACTGTCAGGTAGGTTTGCCGACTAAGCACCGTTGGCATCTTAACAGGACAGTTCTCTGTTGGCACAAAGTTAACAAAGACAAATCTCTACTGACACGGAAAGATCACCGAACATGGACTCCCGACCTTAGATTACGGCCATCCAAAACAAAGAAAACATCTGTGTTGGCAAATCTAGACCAATCATGGTATTTATAAGTAGAAAGAAAGTATGTTGGCCTTGGTCATTGAATAATACTTGACATTGATTGCATTTATATGACATGTTTTCAACATCAAAATTAAGTTTAATGTTAATTTTACCAAGCACTAGTCATGACCGTCGGTGGATATGATGATGTTGGTTGTGTTTTATCCAGGGAATAGTTTTAATTTCCTGTTGCTTGTCAACAAAATCATTCCAGAGCTCACATTCAAACATCTACATTTTTGTGCGATTTACCTCATACTTTAGTTCAATGTTTAGATAGAAAGGGGAGATGGTTGTAACGCAGTTGGTTAACGTGCGTCCGAGCTTTGTTCGAGTTGATGGGTTCGATCCCAGGTCTCGTCCCAACCCTACACTCCCATCGCCTCGAACATCGCTAAACCATACCTCAGAATGGATCCCTCCTAATATAAACAAAAATACATTGCATTGTATAGAATGAATTCTATGAGAAGTTTCTCGCAATAAATATTTCATTATATATTAACAGTTATGGAAGATTCCTCTCTGACAACCATAAGCTGTAAAACAGTATTATCAGTTTTCGTTTTAGCGAGATTTGCCTCTTTTTGCAATTTCAGAGGATTATTCTGTGCCAAGTGCTCTTACGTATTGGCTAAAACACGTTACGAAATGGTTAATCATGGCAATGAAAATTTATGTGACAATTATTGGAACGTGATAACGATTTTCCGTAGGAGCTGTTTTATTTGATTGTTAAATTAAAACAGTAATTAGAGGACATGCTCAATTTTTTTTGACGAAAAATATGCTCTTTATTCTTTGAAGGAAACTAGCACTTGTCAACTTTGTTGATGAGTAATGGTTCGTTAGGAAATGCGTTTAAGTGTTGCAACCCACCCATCTGAATGAAATGGTCGGCCATTTCAAATGCACTTGCACATGCAGGGAACAGAGGCCTGATTTCAGGGCTCATGAAATGACGACCCACAGCTGAAAAGGGATGCAAATGAGCGGAATCTCAAATTTGGATCTTTTCCAACGCCTCCAGTAAAAGGAAACGTTCCACCCTTTGTGCCTTAAGCCATCTGTTCAATGGCCAAGAAAGCCGTGAGAATGAGATTTGCTTCTGGCGACCATTTGTTTAAGGCTTTTAGCCTTCACTTTACTTTTCCAGCCATGGTATTGTCCGTTGACTTTGACTAAAGAGTTTGCAAAGGCCAAACAAACATCACAAAACCGGCAAAAAACCAGCAACCAGTTTGGTCGGTCAAGGCTCTTTGAACAAAGACTTTGTGCCATCAAGGTTTCTGAAAAATCTGGACCACGACATTCTTTTATCTCTGCTAAATCGTTTCAATATTCAAGGCTCTGGTTTTATTCAAGACGACAATCCATTTCAGGTTTTTGCTCATCCTTTGATCGCGTTTTGGTTCAGTGAATCCGTTGCATGAAAGCGAACAAATAGTTATTCTAACAAGGTCTATTGATGGGAGCTGCTTTTGGATGCTTTTGTTGTTTTGCCATATCATTCGCTTCCACGAGTTTGGAAAGACCACTTTCCCGTTGTCATAAAAAACATGGTGGGATGCATATCTTGCCAGTAGGAAAAATAACAATCTTTAATCTGGTCTCTCGAACTCTTTGAGTAATGCCTTCCACTAAAATTTCAAATGGAAATGAGTAACGGATTTGCACTTTTTGTCAAAGGTCCCAGCCAGACAAAGGGTGAAGAAAAAGCAAGGTTGACTCATTTTCCCAAATTAGAGGCATCAATAATCTGCTAAATGGAACCAGTCATCCGTATAGCTCTCATAAAGGTTGTCCAGCGACCATTTGGTGAGCTTTCCACACAATTGGCTTAAAAGATCCCAGTGAGTAGGCTGAACCAAGGACAGATTACACCCTCACTTCCATGATGAGGCAATTAGCTAAAACGTCTATGCCTCAGATGCTCGAGAGACTTTGAGTGCTGAGTATCTATCTTTACGTAAAAGTTCCCATTCATGTAAGATCACCAGATCCAAGAAGTGCTTAGTTCTTCCCCTTTTGAAAAGGGGACAAAAAAACCGTTCCCAAACCGCGGATCTTTGCAACTTTTGATTTATGCAAATAGCACACTTTAGTTGGCGCAACAACTAGTATGTTAGAGATTTAAATTCTTTCTTGAAACAACAGCGCCAAAAAGGTACTGTACTCATTTTGCAAACATCGGAATACATTTCTAGCAGTCAAATGTCACGTTGATAGACGCCTCAATCAACAGTTTGAAACTTTGGTTAAATATCAAACAAACTTAACCTTCAGCCATGTCTGTTTACTCCTTCAAAGGTCAAGTACTTAGCTTAAAAATGTCGTTTGCTCACATCAAAAGTCGATTGCTTTGTAATGGCTTTCACTTTTGAATTTATGGAATGTCTTAGCCTCTAAATCTGCCTTGAGAACAATTTAGTAAGAAAATGTCTTCAACTACGGCTAAATTTTAGGTGATACCAGTTTTCTACATTTTTTTTGAACTTTTCCCCTACAACCGTAAATTTTGGCAGCAACAACTTCGCTTAAAAAAAGTTTCATTAAAGTCAAGGCAAAGCAAATGACCCTTGAACTATGGAATTCTTCATTAGTTCATCAAAAAGCAAACCACGTGGCGACGTTGCACACGTGTGTTACATGGACAAAGCCTTTTATGCAAATGACTCCAAATTGGCAGAGTGAGAGAGTTGGAAGAGCGCATAAGTGATGCTGAGCACCCTTTTCCCAAGTCATCTCATACTACGTAACTCGCCTTTTTCTTCCAAGATATCTGTCAGCAGAACCACTCACGAATCTCAAGTAAGGCTCTCTTGGCGATGGACGAGGACCACTACCAACAACCAAAGACCATCCACATCGACCATCGACCAACGACCCCCTGACGAAATGCATTCTTCTCAATAGAGTCTTTTGTGAGGGAAAAGAGAAAATGATGTGATGGAGCCGAAGGGAACCAGATTGAAACCAAATTAATCCGAAGATTTTCAACCATTTGGTTGGTGATAAAGGCTCTTTTGAGCTTGGAGCCGAAAACTTTCCTTGTGATCCCGAGTGGACAAAATTGATCTGCATAATTGCTTGGCCAAGTAATTGGAATGCGGTTTTATTTCAGCCTCACTTCTCACTTTTATATTTCTACCGGTATCACTCCGATGGTAAGAATTTAAAAAAAATTGGTGTTTTCACCATATCGCTATCTAGGGAAATCAATTTGTAAGATAAGAGCACATTGTTTTCACAGTTTGAGTAAACATCAGTGTCCAAATCAACCGTATTAAGGCTGTCTCAACCAACATCTTGGAATCTTGCATCTGAGACAGCCTTGAAAATGGCAAACGGACACCGAATATCCAGAAAAGCTTGTATTGGAAAAGGACAAGAATCCGCATATGGATCAATTAAATTACAATCTTGACCTTATCAAATTCAAAAAGAGTGTCTCCAATGATGAATTTGATATAAATTTGAAAGGTCGCCCAACGTTTGCACATAGTAATTGTAGATATTTATTGCCACATGATACTTACTGCAATGTAAAGCGGATGCTTGCGCAAAGATCGGGCTTGTAGCGAAATGTTCGTCACAAAATCGGTGCAATTTGACTCCAAGTTGCTTTCATCAAGGATGACTTCGGCGGAAATCAAATTGCTGTCATTGGCCACAAAAATCCCTTGTTGGCACGGAATCTCGATGACTTCCGAAACCGTTCGCCATTCGAAGAATCTTGGTACATTGTACAGAATCGAGAAAGTAATCACAGGTACAATGAAGTAAGAGGCCCGGATACGAAACCTGTAATAAATAAAAAAGAACCGACATAGTTAACCGAACCCCCAAAAAACCTTGGGAGCAGAACGCCATTTGCCTAATGAGAATAAATGAGGTTAGCTCGTTCTTTTTCTAGTCTTTGTGCCACAGAGGCCATAGTCAATCTGAAGGGCTCTTTCGAAGGGGATTGCCCATCTTGGCACTAGGATTAAGAACCAAAGAAACATTCTCTTCCATCAATTGCTTTGTTTTCTTGTATGACTTCTTTTTTCATCTGTGTGAATTCCCTATTTTAAATTTTGAATCTAACTAGTTTTTAGGATGGATCAAGTATCGACTCTAATTGCTTTCTTATCTTAAGCAAGTTGGTCAAAGCCAAGCACTAGTTATGTACTCCAACGATTTGGTTTCTAGAATCAATCCCCTAATCGTCAATTGGGGGAACAACTATTCCCTCCCAATTTGTCTGTTAATCTGATTAACAAAAAAAGAATCAGCTGTCTCCAATTGGCGGTGAATCTCTTGCCACCGAAGCAAAAGCGAAAGGATCTGTTACATTCGGGAATGTTAATATTAGTGAAAGACTGAAAAAGCTTTCGGTCGACTTTTGGATACGATTTCGGTTGATCTTGTATGAAGTAAAAGATTGCAAAACCATTAGAGAATGGGCCTTGAAAAATAATCTTCACATCTTGTGCATCTTTTTCATTGACAATATTTATGAAACAATTCAAACCATCGCATGACGCAACCTTAATGTAAAAGAAAAATATTCAATAGTCTTTGCATTTGTTCAAGAAGGGATCAAGTTCCAATTTGAGTTTTGGTTAAGTACTACTTCGTTTGATCAATAGTTAACATCATACTTCATAGAAATACTTCATTTCCATTTAATCTAATTAAACTAAAAAAACTGGACTCATTTACGTAAAAGAAAGAAATGCTTTTTTCGCTTTCTTTGCAAAAATGACTCAATTTTTATGGCCATTTTTTTAACGAGGGCGTTTTATTAAAAATTGCAATCGTCTCGTCTAAAAAGCAATTGCAGAACTACAATTAGGACTTAAATGATGATTCCTTTTCTCATTCCTTAAATAGGCCAACTTCTTTTTTCAAGGATAAAGGTTTTGCAACAGCCAAAATTGCGAGATCAAAAAACTGGCAGGGTGTAAACGAAAGCCCACTCAACCCGAGTTGAATGCTCTTGAAAAAGGTCGAAAAGGCCGTGTTCTTAGTTCTCACCTTGTTTATTTGAAGGAGTGAACTGCCAATACCAGATTTCAGTCAGATATCTGCTTTAACATGATCATGACAGCTGCCACTGTCAGTTTTGGATACATTTCACAAGAAGCCTTCCAAACACACACACACAACATCACGCACCTTCAGTAAACCCAAAATGGAAATACCTTTCCGATTGAACTTTCCAGGGCAACAGAGAACGGCCTTTAAAACCAGGGCAAGTTTAGAAACGCTTGAAAAGAATTTAGAGTGTCTGCATAACATGAATACGGATATGAGATAGGGTTCATGAACATTGGACCATTTACAGTACAAGTGCGCTCAACTTGATCCAATATGGATAAGGGATCAAGCGTTAAAAGATCGACTTGGAACAAGGCCAAGGAAACATCGGCAACACCAAAAGGGCTTGACATTCGAGTGAAAGTGCCAAAAAAAACTCACCAACATTGGGAGCAATGTTTATCTTAAGAAGGATATATTCGCTCCTTGAGAAATATTTCATAATTTTTAAGCTGCTTTTAAGAGTTTTTCTGTTCTAAAACGGGAATTGAAGTGCGAAAAGGGGCATGAAGGAGGGCTAAATAAATGGTTGAAAGTACTGTTCCTTCCCATCTTGTTGAGCACATCTTCAGCTCAATTTTAGTGCTTTCAATGAGGTTTTTTGGCTATTTTGCCATCCTTTTTTACTCTGAATAAGTAATGAAACATTTCTAAAAGAATGCTCTAAATGACATGGCAAATCAACTCCAATTCATGGGGCGCCAAATGGCGTGCGAAAAGATAGCTTATCATGCCGGAAGGTAACAAAACCAGCCTATTCGCGTTAAGCTTCAGCTGTCTAGCAAACCTTCAACAAGAGAAATGGATCGAGAGTCGACCCGAATTACCATGACAATGACAAAGGCCATGAAGAAAAAGTGAGCAGTACATTACAATGGACGTCTTTAAACGTGGACAAAACCTACTTTGCCGAGAGAAATATCATTTTTTACAGTGATGATAAAATGAAAATTTGAGGCAATATGGTGCTCTTCTAAATAAACACGTTATTGAAGAAAGGGGACTTGTCAAACGAGTGGT
>CM021319.1:8564833-8596550 GCA_010645155.1 Tigriopus japonicus
AAAAAAAAAATGAAAAGTTGAGGGAATAATATGGTGCTCTTCTAAATAAACACGTTATTGAAGAAAGGGGACTAAAAACGAGTGGTCAAATCGTGAAAACTCAACAATACACAAGCAAAAAAATTTGGAACAGTTCAAAAGTTTTTTAAAATATATTTTTGGGGGGCTATTTTCAGAACTGAAGTGCCCATTACTCAGAAAAAGAAATTGGTTTTGAAAAAGGTTTGATATCGTTGAGAGTTTTACGTCAGTTTCTCTTTACGCCTCCAAAAAGGTTAGATTTAGGGCAACAACGAATGGTTTAATACAACGTGCATTAATCCAATAGTAGTTCTGGTGGTTCTCTCAACTATTTCTAAACTAAAACCTCATCCAAGCTTGGTTCTGGTAAGTTTTGATATAGATATGTCAGGACACAAAGAAGACTTTGGCTTGATGTGACAAAACATGATTTCATTATACCAGCCATGTTGGTTTACTTTTGACAAACTTTGTGGGATTTCGTGGTGAAAGTGTCTGCCACACATTTGCATAATCTTGTGACTCATTTATTTGTTCGCAAAATAAAATAAAAACCCGGTAACCTCGGGTCCATGTATCTGTACAAATATGCATAGTCTCTTAAACCAGCAAATTTGGTTTAGACCATACAACCTATGGGACGGATCTATTTTAAAGGCGATTGTTGGGTTTATCCTACCCAGAATCTCTCTTTCCCGGTCACAACAAGAGTTAATGAAGTCCTATTCATCATGTAAATGGTCTCACCTGTAGCAGAAATATGGCCAACACACCGAGATATATCTCTCAATGGTCAATCCAACAGTGGAGAAACTCGAGCTCGCCAACGTGATTTGAGCACACGGAATCAGATACGGGATGATGAAGATGAGAACGTGGTTCCGGTACCAAGGACTCAGTTTTGGGAGCGAGAAGCACGCGATACTGAGAAGGATGTGCAAGAAGTCGAACATGGTCAGGGTCACCAACAAAACGTGGAAGGTACGGAGTGTCTTTTGACGTGTTAAAAGGAAGATGGCCACCCCATTGATCACAAGTCCGAAGGTGCCGACAATGGCGATGCATAAACCTTCGATGTAGAAGGGAAAGTCCACCGAGAGCCAAATACTTGGCGGCTCCTCAAAATCCTCCGAGAAGGTCTGAGAGTTGTTGGAGGACATTGTGTGTGTTTTTGGAAGTTATGTCGGCTCTTGAAGACGGAAAAGTACTTTGACGATCTAAAAGAACAAGAAGGAAAGAGTTTCTTAGCTAAGTATAAGGCTTCGCAAAGCTAAGCTATTCAGTGGTGACTTTTGTAATCTTGGGGAGAAAGAGATCTCTTTCCAATATCTAACGCAGGGGGGTTTTCCATTTTGGGAAACTTCTTGGACACAGTCAATTTGGAACAGATGGGAACAAGTTTCTTTCGTTTCTTTTCCGCACTTTTTCATATAATTAGGTTTGAACTACTCTCTAGGTAACGGTAGTTGCAAAAAGGAAACCAATGTAAGATTTGCCAAGTCCTACCCAATTTATATGTGTCGGTTTACTATCGTAAAGAGATTCCCTGAGTTGACATTTATCCATCTCAATCAATCGATAGCGGCCTTTTTCATGAAGAAAACCTTGACTTTGAGGGAACTGAAAAAAGCCATTTCCAAGAGTGCCATGAACACGGGTAAAAATAGTCTTTGTTCTACTATAATTCACCAATATCCCAAGCGATTTATGATGTACCCTTACGTAGCTGACCTTGGATTTGGACCTCTTATCTTTATTTCCATAATCCCAGTCGTCTCGATCTTCCTAAGTTGACAAAGTCAGAGATGGAACTTTCGTTATCCAGAAAACGTCACGGGACATTTATCGTTAATGGATCATCTCTAACATGACACATCAGATTTGCTCCGAAGGTTTAAAGTGGAGATAGGTCTGGTTGGGACGTTAAATCCAGGACCAAATCTACTTATTGCAGAGTGTTCCACGTCTCGATATTCTTGCTAGTATGACGAGCACTTTCCACGCTCATATTTGAAGCATTTTGTTGTATTAAAGAGCCACGTTGGCCGAGCGGAAAGCATTTGATTGCGGTCTTGAATGCTCATGTGAACCCTAAAGAGTTATAAACAAATCATATCCTCGCTTGTTCTTGATACGCCTGTTATTTTTTGTTCGCCTCAACGAAGCTCTCTGACTGAAAGATATCAAAAATGCATGCTTAATCGAACTTGGAAAGACAATTAATAAGTTCCGAGAACTTACGATTGTCAACACCCGTATGAAGGAAACTATAAATTTATATGTATGATTTTCATGGATTGGCACCATACACATCATGAAGTAGAGGAAATCCTAAATACTAAATTGAATATATCCCATTTTACAGCAAAATATTCCCTCGTTTTTTTATGTTTTGAATATTACACTTACACAATTTGAAGCAATAACATATTTTCGTGATTTTTTTCTTTTTCGTTACAATACTTGTCATTGCTTTCGTTATACTAAGCCTTCGACATTGGATTTAACTTAGAATCGAGTCTATGAATATTAAACGTAAATAAATTGCCCTTAACCATTCTCCTCCCTGTAGAACCTACTTTATAGAAGGCGTATATTGATATAAGAAATAGAAGGCTCTAATTATTTGATAGGAAAAACAACCGGTCGCATCAGTGTCTTGTTTTGACATAATTTACAGTTAGATTCTAGGAAAGTGGGTCCAATTCACGAAAACCTGAATGTGTATTTTGAAGTTTCAGGGAGGAGTCCGCAAGAAACAGGTATTATTAAACCCATGGTAACTAGATACATCATCCACTGAATCAGGGAAGACCTTATCTTCTTAGGAGAATTACAAGTTTCTTTCCTGATGAACAGGTCAATGTGTTTTCTATGACGCCCATATGGCTTAGCTATGTTGTGTTTAAAATGCGGTTTTTCAAAATCTATTTTGGTTTGTGGAGGCCAGGATTCCATTCCTTGCAACGGTAATAGAAAATTTAAGAAAAAAATCATATCTTAAAAAAGACGAATATTTTTAAGCCGGATCAAAAAACGAGCTTAAACATTTACGGCTGTTCTTTTAATTATCCTTACTCCAAACAACCAACGGCAAAACTCCCAAAGTGATTGGGGCTTGATTAAATTTTTTGGGGGACGCAGAGCTTTCTAGAAACCACAACACGTTGTTTATCTTTGCCAAATCCTTACTTCTAAGCCAATCTGCAGCTGTCGGATCTTGGAGTCTCAACAAAAGTTCGCACGAACAATCAAGAGAAAATCCATGGGCTTCTTGTGAGGGTGATGTCAAAATACAGAGACGCCAATAGGTGAGTTGTTGAAGTAGTTTGGAAGTAGTCGAAGCATGTCTAGAAGCGCAATAGAAGAAACATGTGAGACGGTGTAGAAATAACCATGCTCGATCAAGTTTTGAAACATAAGCTGTGATTCAAAAACAAAGTTTATGTAAACTTGATCGAGCTTGGTTATTTCTACTCCATCTCAAATGCTTCAAGATATGCTTCTACTATACTTCCAAACTACCTCAACAATTGACCTAATCTCACCCGTTTAATCTTCACACTTTGAATTCAAATCGTGGTCTCACCATTCTTGTTCATCAGATGTACTGCATAAGAAACACGAAAAAGAGCTTTTCACAGCCATTCAACGAGTTTGTGACAAAATGCAAGCCAAGACTGTCAAGTGGCCGTGTAATTCTATGTCCTACAACGTCACTCTGTCTCCTTCTGTCTCATTAACATAGCCATTAACACGCATTTTGATGGAAAGAATTTCAAACTTTCCGTCGAAGGCCTTGAGAATTGACGCGATTTACTGTATTGAAATTAACTAATAACTGGAATTCTTACTCATGATTTTGAGCCGTGAATCAAAATCAACATTGATATGAGAGCATCGTTGATTTATTACTCCCCAAAAGTTCAGTGCAAAAATCTCTAGAGAGCAAAATAATGCAATTTATCTCGAAGTGGGTAGCAAGAGCAAACTGATTTTGAGTAAAATGGGCCCACCATTACCGATTTCATGATCAAATAAAACGCCACTCCGCATCCATATAGCATTGTGCCAAATTTGGACAATCACAAAGGTGGATAGGGTCTCAAAATCCTCTCTTTATTCGACCATGATTCGAGCAAGTTTCCTCGAAGTGAATACATTTCTAGGTGATCATCCTCAAAGCTCGAGAATGTTCAACGAAAGACGAGCTTCTTGAATGGTTTGCACTCCAGGGAGGAGAAGTGAAGAGAGCATTTTGGCTCTTCTCCTAATGAAAACAGATCGTAAAGACACATCAGGGAGTATGTCTCGTGCCTTAAACGTATGGTAATAATTGATTCGCTTGCCATTCAGGGCGACGATCAACAATCGCGTTGCATATTATTGCACAAAACAGGTGAGAGATCAACTTGTATTCAAATGTCAAGTTTGAGAAAGAGATCATCAACACACAAAGTGTCTCAGGATTCGTGCCATTTTCTCATTCAAATTCCCAGTCCATTCGCTCCTTCAGGCCGACAACTCTCATCTACGGTAGTATTGCATTTTGTCCTTAATTTATTGTACTGGGTGTACACTGTACAGTACGCTAAGATCGCAGAAGGAAGGATGAATGCATCGGTTAACAAATGTTGTTGTGTTGCTCTTATGACACTGGGCGCAACGATAATTGATGGTTGAATTGAAGAAGTGGAATGCACTTTTGACACTTAGGAACCAACCTCTTTCTTCAAATCGTCTTGATCTAGTAGAAGAAAAGGAAATCGGGTGGCCTCAGATCCACACCCATTCTTAGAAAGTGTATTCCTGACCGATGAAATCACTTTATCTATGTACCATTAATTTCTACCAAAAATATTAATCGCATATGATCTAAATAGTACATCTCATTAGCCCAAAATGAATTTCCATCCGAGTCCTTTAAGATGACCAAGAATGCTTTAGCACACTTCATGTGTCATTTGTTTCTTCAAAAACAAGACATCATGACATTACAAGCTAGTTAAGAATCATATTTGATCCCTCAAAAATGCCTTGATTAAGAAAACATGAAGTTTTAAGCTTCTAATCCATTGAAATAAGTTGTCTTTGATTAATCAATATCCTATTTGACTCGTTGACATTTACTCTGTGCTATTTGTACTCGTAGTAATCGATTTGAGGGATGTGAGTAGTGCATGTGAACGGTGTGTGCGGTGAAATACACACTGAAAATGACTTTTCCCACGAAGAAGTAACTTCATTTTAGGGGGAGAAATATGAATAGTGATGGACAAAAATCATTTTTGGCTAGAATTTTGGCTACTTTTTTCGGTGAAGGCTACTATAAAACGATTGGAGATAGGTTTCATAAAGAATCGAGTTCTCTTGATGTTAATTTTTAAATTCCCATTTTTCATGGAATAAAGTAACTCAGGTGTCAATTATTCCATAAGCTAGTTTAAGAATAACCATCTGACTCTGCTAGTTGGGTTTTACATTTTCTGGAACCTGTGACACTCGCCCAGATACGAGTATTTTGAGAAACTTGATACACATGAGATACTGCACACATGCAATAAATTCTTAATTGGGCTTGTCACACAATCATGCTGTCATATGGAACATGAATAATGATTCGGATTACGATGATATGTTTAACCAAGTGAAGATGTGTTTGTCAAATGTGCGTCCCATTTCTGTCCGAGGTCGTTTGTTCAAGTAAAACTGCATCGACGCCTCCTGACCTCAAAAGTAGTAGTTTCAGTTTCAAGATATTCGAGAACTGAAATACTGCTTTCTGTCTTTTTTCGTCTCTGGAGTCACGGACTGACAAGCTTGTCCTTCGATTTGGTCGGAAAAACGACTAAAATGTACAGAAGTGTTGAGGAACAATTCATCAGACTGAGTAATGAATTCTCACACAAACTGACCTCGAAGTGGAAACAAGACCAACCGAAGAAACTAACGTTGTTTCTAATCTGTCTTGTTGACTTTTTCTCCTCGGTCCTTTGTTCCTTCTAATGGTCCTTATTTCGGTTAATGCTCTTTTGGAGGAGTTTCTAATCTCCTGCTCATGATACAATGAAATCATTGAGGGAAACGGGCTTCTTATCTCGTCTGTTACGAAAAGTAAAAGACTTGACATCATGCAAATCTTTCCTTATGGTCCCGAGGGAGAAAAAGCCCCCTTATCTCTCTTGTTCCCCATGGGGAACATTTACCTTCTGGTACGTGTGTAAAAAACTTGTCTCACGATGGACTTTACGGATTACAAAGGTTGAAGGGCCTGAGAAGAGATTATAGCTGATATGTTAACGTCAATACAAAATTGTGTTCAAAATTCACAAGAATAGTTAGATACAATAATGGCAGGATTTTAAAAATGCTGTGTTTCAAAGCCGCACTTTGTAACAAGAATATACTTCAAGATGGGTTTCCTTCCTATTCTTAGCAATACTCGACCCAAGCTCATTATTTTTGTTAGCATCCCCTTAAGGAATGAATCAATGACATTTTGAGTGCAACTTTTTTAGGATACAATCCAAGATGCATCCCAATGAACATTTAAGAAATTGGATGTCATTTTGATAATGGGTTGGGCTTTTTGAAAGTTGTAAGCACTTGTTAAAAACATTTTTTGGTGCGAGACAAATGTTTCCCTTCGTAATTGTTGTTTTTCTCCCAAAGTTAAACCAACTACCGGGATTTATGGACGTTAATTGGTTGTTTTCGTACCTGACTTTCAATGCTCACATTGTGCTTTAAAGTCCCTATAAGTTTTTTCTCCCAGCTTGAGTTCACAGATGTCCTTTCAAATAAAAAGGTGAGTTTTTAGTTCACGTAAAACTCGTCTCACTCATCGTTCTCTACACAATCACTCTAAGGATGGCAAAAATGAACTGAGCCTGCCTTCACTTGGTGTTGAAATTTTTCTAGTTCTCGAAGAATGATTGAGTATTCCAAAGTACTTGCCACCAAAAGACCAGTTCTGGAATATCACTGAGTCGTCGCAAGAAGACTGAATTCATTCTCAGGCTCTTTCTCTCTCTCCATGAGCTTTAAGATATCAGGGCGGACGTTCTTGAGTTCGGCTCTCCATTTTGAACGCTCTCTCTCCTTTCAATTCGCGGCTACGCTTTTCCCCAGGAAATTGGGAAACGGACTTGATCTCGCCGAGGCTCGGACATCCTAAAGGAAAGATTCGCAATCTTGGCTTCAAATTCGTGTTGGGTTCAAAACATGGCAATTTTCGAATTTCGTAACCCCTTCTCTGTCATCAATTTATCAATTAGTTTTAATTATAACATATCTTTTTGTAAAACCCAACAACCAATGTTTTCTTTTGAAAATGAGCAGTCAGGCTTTATATTTCCATTAGTGTTGTTAGAAAATATCCACTCCTTAACGATGTGATAAATGAGTAAATAGTAAGATAGGTCCAGATCGGCCATGAGGCGGCTCAGTATAGGTTCGGGCCTGTTCTGAGGTTGGCCCGTCGTGAGCCGGATCCAAAAACCTAGGAGCCGATCCGGAGTCGGGATTGACCTCAGAAGAGTCGACTCATAAAATAATAAAATTTGCACGAATGGTAATTTTGATAATGAAAACTGTGATAACAAAGGTAATGATGAAAAAATACTTTTTTATACCTTAAAACATTACATTAGCTGGATCCAATCCAATCCAATCCGAACAATCTGGATCCAAATTTTGATTTCGGCTGTGAACCAAACTTTACTGATCCAATCCGATCCGAAAAGTCGCCAAACAGACCTTGACCCGGAACCAAAAAATCCTGGCCCTACCTTTCCCTAATAAATGAGAGAAATTTGAGTTTATTGATGCTCTTTTTTCAATTCAAATTCTACTCAATTTATCTTAAGAGAAAAGTAGCGTCGGACCATCTTAACTTTTGATGAGTTTTCAAATAAATTGGTGCCCAAATGTGAGAGGCGAACGCTAGATTGTTAGTCAATCTATGGGAAAGTATCTCCAACGGATTTGTTCACTTCACTCAAGGATTACTATTCCGGAGGTACGTAAAGTAAAACGACGAGAAGGGAAGGAATAAGTCAAAGTGAAGACATATAAAGATCTTCTGAATCGTGTAGAACAGGCCTCTGGCAAAAAGAGGTGGATTATAAAACATGCTTTACATTGCACCAAAGCTTGTCAGATGCAAAAAAAAATATTCGTTTTGTTGGTAAGCGTGAAAATACTCGTCGCAAAAACAATGAGACAAACCTTTGATTTTTGAACCATTTGCAGTTAATTCAAATGTAAAAGATTTACAATTTCAAGCTCTACTTGCTTAAAAATTGTAAGTTCCGCTTGTTTGGTACCTCTCTTTGGTTCTACGTAAAAGACAGAACAAGCCCCTCAAACCTCAGCATTCGTCCTTCTAGAGGTGTTACATCAAGTTTTCTTTTCAGGATTGGCAATAACTTTTTCAATGTTGAACTTTTTGACATCGAAAATTGGCACGAGTCGGTTGGTAAGACGGTCGAGAGCCATGTCCGGTAACAACAGATAAACCCTTTGCCCAACTCGTTTCTTGAAGTATTTCGAGACGCAACATGAACCAACTTTCCAAAGTGACTACCGAAACTTAAGCAAGTTTAATGCAAGGAAGCTTTGTCAGCTTCAGGTATCCTTCTCAAAATACCGTTTCCAAGACGTTCCGAATTTCACAACAAATGTGAACTTTTGAGCTCGCTTAAATTTATTTGAGGATCCATTGAACAAAACTGTAATGAATTCATTATTAAATTTTAATTGATTCGACATTGGCGGATCTCATCGAATCTTGGAATACTTTGATCTTAATTAATGCCTCACGTAGAACACTGGTATTTGGAGAATTGCCATTCAAAAATTTGTACTTTACATGGAAAAACACAGTATGTGAGGTGTTGAGAGCATCTAGATGAAAAGTAAAAACAAAGTAATAGGTAGATTAGTAGTGATGGGTTCCGAGTTGGGAGCGTTGTCATTTTTGAATCGAAGTTTGATTGCTAATCAAAAAGGCAGGTTGTTTTAAGCTTTTTGATCTAAGACCTAAACAAGGACCAATACGGCAACACTCGAGTCAAAATCGAGTTCGAGTTCCATCAGAAGTTATTACTGAAGAGCTTCAAGTTGGCAATGCTATTTTTTACTAAGAGATTAGGTCTCTTACCATTTGGAAAGTCTAATTGTGGTAAGCTTTTTGACCTTTAAGGAACAAAATGGGAAAACTAGGCCAAAATTCGAATTGCAAACACATTTGTATAGATTACTCTACGCGTTTATTATCGCAAATTGAGACAATCTTCGAAGTCACGGTACAGTTATTCCTTGGCAAATAAGGCGGTCTCTGCAAGAAGTTGCTAGATTGTACATCTCTGATGTAGCAGTTTCTCTCAAACAGCGATGTAAAACGTGCCGTGTAATGGCACCTCAAGTCAAAGTCAAAGTTAACATTGCGAGTACAAGCTCAGTCATAGAAGACGCTATTTCAGGACTCAAAAATTATCATCTTTGTTCCCATTAACGAGAACGTGTTATATTTTACAGAGGTTGAAACAAAAAATAAACCAAATCTTAGGTCAAATGAACAAAAGAGTCTAAAGTTATGAATCTTTGTAATTCAGTCAATCATAGTCGAGTCAATATCGAGCATAGTTATTTCTAGTGATGAACCGAAAGGGCTCATAACCGCAACCGAACGTTTCGGCCGAAAGAGGGCTTAACCGAAACCGAAACCGAAAGCAGCTGACTACAAAATTGTGTAAATGCAAAATCTACCTATAAAATTAAATTGCTCATTTATTCGATGTTGGGTAGGGCGTAGATTTTGAAAAATCGGGAAACTTGAATTTCAGTGGTTTTTGGACGAAAAAGTTTTCGATTTTGTTGTCAAACTCCATCCTTTCAAGTGCATGTCTGCTTTCGGTTTCGGTAGGCATAACCGAAACCGAAAGTGCTTTCGGTCCATCACTAGTTATTTCTACTGTGTCTTAATATGCTCTTCCATTATACTTCCAATCATCCCAACAACTGATCGATTAACAGCCTTGAAGCACAGTCCTTTGCCATAACAAGACAAAGATTAAATCAAGACACGTCTCTTAAAAAATGATTGGCCGCATTGCATTTGAATTATGTAACTCATAATTTCCATGCATTTTAGAGTATGCTTCCATAGTTCTATTCGAGAGGAGATAAGTCATAACCCATGACGACCACGACTAATATTTTCAAACTTTGGTCCATCGACCAAGAATCCCTTCGGTCCAATTTGTCGCTTGCATAGCTTCCATCCCTCGGGAACAAATGAATAGTTTATTCTCCAAAATAATCCCCGGTGATCTTGTTCAGAATAGGGGCCTGCAAAACTTTTGGGAGGCCTGTCAAACCCAAGCCTAATCCAAAAATTCCTTTGGATCGGAGATGATTTATGGCCGCCGAAAATTTGAACACATTTGCCCTAATAGTGGTAAGAAACCATTGTTGTTGGATAATGGGAAATGGAAAACTAGTTGAAAGGCTGAAAATTTTGCTTTGGCATCGCCCCAAAAAGGCAAGACGAAATTATTTGGCGGTTGAACGAGCTCCAAGGTGAGGTCTAGCTAGCAAAGGCCTAATTCATTTCAGGCATATATCACTTGTCAAACGATATCTAGTTCTTCTGATAACTGAAACTCGCCCAATCCAAGAAACAGCCGAAAAGAACGAGAAGTCGCCTGCCTTATTGCGATAAGTACAACTACTTACGAAGTTGACACACGTACACATTATTGGAATCCAGGACAATACCAGAGAAGAAATTTAAAGATGAACTAGCTTTAGCGTTAAAAGAATTAGAAACCATTAAAGCTAGGTTTTTCCGAGAAAAAAGTCAAGGGTCAGTTATGCATTGATATACATACCCACTTATACAGACAGCAGTTCCCTACATTCAATGTAAAAGATAAGCAAAGCTAGTATTCAAAGCCGGAACACGTGCGATTGGGGGATTACTTGAGATCAGGTCAAGTTCTTGCATAGTGATGAATAGGGACGGGCAGAATGTGCAAATAAATAAAGCCTTTTAGATCCCAAAAGTTGCAGAAAAATGTGCCCAAAATTGCAAAACAAACTGCAGAAAAGGCTGAAAGTGCAAATAAATGTCAAAAAGAGCAAATAACTTGGCCTTAAAAAGTCATTCAAAGTCAGAGTACCCACGATGCTTTATTGTGATGGAGAAGTCATACATAACTTCTAAAGAAATTTGAGACTAGAGTTCTATTAATTGATTCACGACCAATAAAGGATATAAAGTCATTTAAAATACACTAGAAAACAATCTTCTCGTATTTCTCAATTTTCCATTCCTAATCTGGTCGCATGGTTGTCTGTACCTAAAATATTGTCGAAATCTATGTAGCCGTTGTGCTAATATAGCTTAACCAAAGTCCATTTTGGTCCTTCGAGAATGTTGTTCAAAAATTGCCATTGAAATGTGCAATGGAAAATAGATTTCACCAATACTTTCACAAAGACAACGTGCAAACCACGTGTGCCTAACAATTGTATCAAAGAGAATATTCAAAAATATGTTTTAAGCATGTTTTAAGTAACATTACTTCAATATTTGGCCCATGACCTAATTACCAGAACTCAATTGCAAATATGGCATTGTCTCTACACCTCAAAACGGGTCTCAAATATCTTTGCAACTTAAAAATGATGTCTCCAAGTCAATTAAGCACCGTGTGCCGCTGCACTGATATATCCTTCACTTGATGTTTTCAAGTTTATAAGGGCATTTTATAAAAATAGCCATCTTAGTAGGCAATCAAACCTAAGCCTACAATCTACACTATTTGTCAGATCCTTCCATTACAATAACTTGAGTTTCTGTAGGTACATTGCTTGCATGCAATAAGATTCTTTATTCAGGGGATGAGAAGCCAAAATGGCGAGTAATTGGTGAGGTTTGTGTTTGAAATGCACATATTTCTTCAAGGTGCTGAGAATGTTTGATTGCAAATGGAAGTTTTTTGACAAGTTCAAAATTTGACCTTGAAGCTAAAAATTCTTTCAAAAGTTACTAGAGTCTGAAAACCTAATTTTTTTATTAAAATTTGTCAATTTTGGCCAAATACGTAAATAAAAAGTACAAAAAAAGGTGGAAAGAGCAAAAAGGCAAAAAAATGGGTTTTTGTTACCAAAATTCTATTTACACTATTTGCCCGTCCCTAGTGATGAAATTGGTCCATTTGAGAAACCCCAAAGAAGCTGTTTTCAAGCAAAAGCGAATTAGATGTAAATTGATGAAAACAACAGTTCTCTTCTTTCAAGAGTTCCCACCAATCCATTACAGATTTCCTATATGGTCATAAACGCCACGTTGCTCGAGGTTTTTCGATACATTTGCAAGAAAACGAACACTTGAAACTTCCTCCTTATTTTGATCACCCAAATGATGAGACATTTCTAAGACAAAAGTTTTATCAAGTTCCTTTTTGTGCTATTTCCGTTGATGCCGCTTTTTGTTGCAACCAATAATTACAAAGTCCTAAACCAACATTTTTTGGGAAACCTTTTAGCAAATAACTAACATTATCCAATCGGAAAATGAAGTGTTTGAAAAAGAGGAATTTGATTGGCGTTTAGTAAAAAAAAAGCATTGAAAAGGGAACCTCCTAAATTTTGGGCCCTCAAAATAGTCTTACTAATTCCAATTAAAACTGCAACAAGCCAGCAATTGGCCATAAACTCTTAGATTCTTTTAGTCCAAACCCATCAGATCCGGCACAATTGATGAATCTCATTCACTAAATCGCCAAAGTAACTGTTCCCATTTAACCACCTATGATTCTTCATAATCATTGACAAGCAGACAACACTTCCTGTCGATCCCTAGACTACCTCAACATACGTATGAGTCCCACGTACCTCTCATTCACACACCCATTTTCGGACCTCATCTTTTTTGGGTGGAGCTTTGAGCGGAATTGGATGGGTGCAAACCCAAATTGCGCTCCGAATCCCGCAACTTCCGAAAAAGTAGGCGCAAATATGTATCTCGCTCGTTTTCGTTGGTTGCCTTGAGAGCGCACCAGATACGCACACTCCTTCTTGACGCCAACCTGGGCCTCAGAGTATGAGGCCTAGTTTGAAGGCAGAGATGCGTCAATGAATCGACCTATAAAAGAGCGGGCTTGAGATACGTCAAATCACTACATCCGCACCTCCTAACAACAACACATCATGCAGGTAAGCCCGCAACAGAATCTAGTCTCTAAGAAAACCAAAGTTGACCCTCTTGGGTTTTCTTACCTAGGCCTTTTACATCTTGGCCTTCCTCCCCGCCCTGATCTTCGCTGAGGCTGACAGTGGCTATGGATATGCCCCCAAGTTCTACTGTCGAGACACCAACACCTCCATCTACGCCGAGGTCTGCGTGCCTGGCTTCACCAACGAAGTCAAGCCCGTTGAACTTGACGTGAAGAAGGCTGCTGACGACGAGTATTGCTTTACTCAAACCAAGACTGAGTGTGAGGAGACTACCAAGAACGTTGAGCGTGAGATCTGTACCTACAACTATGTGGAGAAGAAGGAAACGCTTTCCGCTACCACCACCCAGGTAAGGATCCTGAGCTTTAATCCAAGTATAACTTGGTTAACCCAATCCATCTTTTGCTAGCTCACCTATGAAGAGAAGTCTGAGACCATGAAGGTCACCACTTGCAAGCCTTCTGCCGGATACGGACCCGAGCACTATGGTAGTAAGGGCGAACATCAATACTGCCATGAGGAATACCAGACCCAAGAGTACAAAGTACCCAAGGTGGATACCCCTGTGGATGTCCCCGTTGAGGTGTCTGTGCCCGAGCCCGTGAAAGAGTGCTTCAAGAAGACCCTTCAGATTACCGAGGTCGTGTGCAAGGACGTTGAGACGCCCAAATGCATCAGCTTGACCAAGTTGGAGGACGCCAAAGAATCCGTTGACCAATCTGAGGTCATTTTGGGCGAACCCGATTGCAAGCAAGTTACCCTCACTCTTCCCACTCAAGCTTGCTCCAAGCAACACGGTTATGGTCATTAACCATGTTCTGGAAACAAAAATCATTCCCCTCTTCCCCCCTTCATACTTCCCATCAAAGCTAAAATATGTGCAAAATGTTGTTACAGAGTCGGATCTAGTCAGTTTTATTAAACTTTTGTGCAAAAACGGAGAAAGAAACCAATGGGTCCACAAAAGCAATGTGGTACTGATTGGTTACTACTCCATTGGAGCTGTGATATTTTTCAACTATTATCAATACGATCACATGCAAAAAATGGCATAATGTTATATCGGTGTGCAGAATAAAACAAATGTTGAATCTTACTTCCCTGCTTATTTGTGTATGAATTGCCGGCGCCCCCAACCACACTAAACATCCGTCTCTGACAGACGGAATGAAACAATTTATTTCCGGGGACAAAGTTAAATGAATCTCCTTGAAATGCTTCTGTTTGTCCCTTCCTTTTGAAAAGGCTTCAAGACAATAGTCCTTAGAAATAGTCATTTAGTACCGGAAAAAGTGTGCAATTTGGACAAAACTATGTTACAATGAGAACAAATGAGAAATTGCTTGGGCGAACGTCTTTGAAAACTCAAAAAGACATTTCGAAATTCCAGATGCGTCCTCAATCTTATTGGTTGATTGAAGTTCGAGAGTTTTACTGTAGCATTGATATTCTTGTATATTATGAAATCTGAAAAAAAGTGAAAACCTTATGAAATGATGTTATCGTTGATATACATGAACAAGAGTACAAAGATTATTTTGAAAACCTTTCGAAATGGCTTGGCCACGTAATCGTTTCTGTTATATTGAAACTTTTTGAACATCTTGCGAAATTTGACTGTGACTCAAGTTGGCAAATTACTCCCCCAAAAAATCTGCTTTGGATGGAAAAAAATATCAAATTATTTATGCCCCAAAATTAACAAATTAAACAGAAAGAAGTCTACAAACTTCTTTTCGTGTTTTTGGCTGATTTAGGTAAAAATATACGTCCATTTAGAGTTTCAAAAAATGACAAATTTTCATTTCAAAATTTCTTTTTTCGCCAATTTACAATTGGTTCCTCTTGTGTACGCGTTCTTGTTTATATTTTTCCTGTTTCAGGAAATGAAATAGAGTTTTTCCTTGTATTAGAAAAATACCAGGGTAAGTTAATTTTTTGCTTTATGGGGAAATTCAACTTAAGAAATATAGGCAAAGCAGACAACTCGGATCTTGGGAGAGTGGAAGTCTCACCATAGGAAGAAATTAGCAGATAGTGCGTCAGAGAGCGGGTTTGTAATGTACCCAATTTTTCTTTGCAAACAATTTTTTGTTTAAAGCTTTCTTTTATACCAAGTTTTCCCTTGCGCCCAATTTGCTTTTATCGAATTTTCCCGTATGAACTTTCCCTTCCAAAACGCACAAGAAAGGGCGTTTTGATAGAGTAAACAAATAGTTGGGATTTTCCGGAATAATTCCGAGTCCAAATATATCTTTTGTTGTTGTGGCAACGAAAACTTTCGTTTGGTTTCATTTCAGAGGACCTTCAATCCTAAAAAGCATATTGCAAAATTAATCGCTGTTGGATGATACAAAAAGTATGTAAGCTAAAGAAACCTCCACACTCTTGATAAAAACATCGTAGTCGCACCATTTGTCATACATTTTGGCAAGCAAGGTCCTTTTGGCCTTGGCACGAATCCATAAAGAAATCTCGTCGACCACAGAATCTGTACGAGAGCCGTAAGTCTTCGTAAGTCTATGTGAAAGGATTTTTTTCCAATGTTTCTAACCCATTAAACCGAATTCCCCAACCCAGAAATAAAGCAGCAGATAACATAAATTGACACTTCGATCACCCTAATTGATATTAGTATCTACTTATGATTTAACTTGTGTCGGATTTCTTTCCACAGCTACAAGGAAAGTGATTACATGTAAACAAATAAATCATATATATAAGTTGCATAATTAAAGTTTATATGACATTTGGTCTGCCAACACTGAGTCAGTGTTGGCAGGTCTGGACAACCCTGGAGTAATGGGTTGATCAGGAATAATACTTGAAAATTTATCTAACCATGCTTTAAAAGCTGTTAGAGGATCAGTTCCTACGTATTTCTGACAAAGACCATTGAGTTCTATTCATACTAGAGGGAGTGTAAGCCTAAAATGTGTCTCCGGTCGCCAATTGTTAAGAGGACAAAATTGCGGGAACATTTGAAATGCGTGACCAAGCAAATGTCAACCATGCAATTGACGAATGAATGTGGAATTGAATAATGTTTTTGAGTCATTTTTTGTATGGCTAGTGGTCACTTTTCTGAAAGAACTAGGTGTGGCATGGTCACTAGGTGTGGCATGGTCACTAGGTGACCATGCCTTGGATTTGAATGCTACAACTAGGAACTTCTTTACCAATAGATTGATTGAAAAAGTCACTAGTAAGAAGAACACAAATTTAGGCTTTTGCGTTTATGTAGAGTTAATCCAATACATTTATGGACGAAAAATTACTTGTGGCTTCAAGAACAAGTTTAGAAAAGTTGGTCTTGATTTGCATGTTTGGTCACACCAACTGTCCGCTCAACAGTGTGAGGGCGACATTTTCCACATAAATTCAACGCATTCCGCCCCGCTTGCCAAATCAGCCTGAATACAGCTTGCATGCTATCTAGTGATTATTAAATGATCTAAGACGAAGACTAATGGGTAGACCTAGAGACGCTCTAGTGAGAGACGGGCGAGGTTTTGACTCAAGCGCCATGGAGAAAAGTAAACGATTTTTTGAACTAAAAACATTTCCAAATAAACAGACTCTCCATGCTTTGGACGTAAAAAATTGTCAAATAGAATTTTCACTGAAACATTTTCAAGTGACCTTGCCCAATGTTCAGAGTCTTAAATTGCAAACTTTCAAAATGGTTTTGGAACAGAAAAATACAAGTTGGAAGCATCAACCCTTTTTACGACACATTAGGTTGGGCTCTAGAAAGACGCAAACGTTCTGCTTCAAAGTAAGATGTGGAGGCACTGGATTGAGCGAGGGCTCGTTGAGGTTTCCGTCTGTTTGGAAATGTTGAAAACGGCGCCCAAAAGGGGATCAGCCAATCACATGATGCGAATTGAATGACGTCATTGACGCCGGTCCCAACCTCGCCCGTCTCTCACTAGAGCGTCTCTAGGTAGACCAGGAACCACTGTACTTCAGGACGGATTTCAAAAATACACACTAGGTCCGATCACTGTACTATAATGTGAGGTTTTTGCAACAA
Source organism: Tigriopus japonicus (assembly GCA_010645155.1). Taxonomy (NCBI): domain Eukaryota; kingdom Metazoa; phylum Arthropoda; class Copepoda; order Harpacticoida; family Harpacticidae; genus Tigriopus; species Tigriopus japonicus. Next base: position 8,582,139 of record CM021319.1, read on the forward strand.
ATATATTGTTCCGTGGAATTTCCATTGTACTAATCGGACCTAGTGTGTATTTTGAAAGTAATCCTGGCTTGAGCCATCCTTGGGTAGACCAAGGAATTTTTTTTTCCTGCAGAGAAGAAATTCTAAAAGGGTAATGCTGCTTACTCTCCTTTATGGTTAGTGTTCAGCTGACCTAAGCTGACCTACATCGTAAAACGTCTAAAAATTCTGCTCTCCATTAAAAAAGCTTTGTTATCCTCGCTCTACAGTAATGGGCAACAAATTGAACAACAAAAGAGCCCGAACGCGAGAAGAGGAGAAGTTCCTTGTTCTTACTAGAGGGCTAATAGAGAAATGTCATTCCAGTACAGGCAGTGTAGTTTTGAGCACACTTCATTGATCCAGCATCATACATTGCTCTTGTTCAACCAAAGCAATTGAATGAGCTATTTTTCTACCGACTCCTTAAAAACGCAAGTTTGGGTTGTGAATCACGTAACTTAGTGTGTTCAACATCAAATCCCATCACACACACAAAGCAGGCTTGGTGACTCATATTTTTTTCGGAGTGTCATTTCTCTGTTAGTGAGATGTCAAACTCAGGGTGGTGTGATGTTTTGCGGAGCCAAACGAAAATTGGACTCGCAACCTCAAACAACACGGTCGTACAACGGCAGGCCGCATGTTGTCGCACCTAATTCAAAAGCGAGAGCATACCAAAATCAAATCAGATAAACCGGCCTCGAGTTTATACTTGTGACAACTCCTGTGTTTGAAACGCAGCAGATAGGGATAGTATATACTCGACGAATGCTAATTCGACTTGATTTTGGTATCCTCTCGCTTTTGAATTAAGTGCGATAACATGCGGCCTGCCGTTTTACGACCATGTTGTTTTAGGTTGCGAGTCTAGTTTTCGTTTGGCTCCGCAAAACATCACACCACCCTGAGTTTGACTAGAGGTCTAGAACTGAAGTTCTAATTAGCCTCGGTTCCTTGGGATTTGGAATGCTCTCAGAGCGCAAGTGAAGCTTCTACGCCATCTAGGTCCCGGGTTAAAGTAAAGAACCTCATGGTGGGTCAAAGGAGAGCCCATATATGGTCTTAAAAACAAACGGTCTATGATACCTTTCAAATTCTCTCTGAGAGCTGTACATGTACAAGGAATATATTTTTAAAAAAAATTGACACCGATCTCAATTACTAGAAATATCAGACCCCTGTTGCAATCACCAAGCAATAATCAAAGTCGAGAAATCTGGAGACCGGAGTTCTAAAAACGGTACATAAATTAACACCACAACCAAACTGTTTTGAATGGGATTTTTTAAATGTTGCAATGTATGATAGTAACAAAATAGTTGTTACTAAACAATTCAAGTAATAGTTTTAACCTAAAAATAACACAAAAATCCAATTCCTAGGATCTGCAAAAATCCGAAATAATCTGCAACCCTAAGAACCATGACTAGGGTTGAAGAAAATAGGCAGTTTTGGCGTCAAGCAGGAAATCTAAACCCATGAAAAACTTGTTCTCTCTTGCTTTTCGCTTGTCAGCGATAAGCTGACATTGGAACTTGAAACGTCTGGAAATTCAGCTTTATTCCAAAACTGCTTATTTTCTTCAGCCCTAACCATGACGATCTTTTAATATAGCCTCGAAGAGGGCAAGAGGTTGCGATAATAAAAAACAAGTGTTGCGTGTGTTAGTTTGAAAATTAGGCACGAAAAACGAAATTTAGACTCACTATCTTACACTCTTACAAGATTTTCCATGAGCTCTGTAATGAATGATGATTATCATCAAATTTTAACAGAAAAATTGTCGGAGATAATTAATTAAAATGAAAAAGTTCACAAATGGGCGAACAAGAAAGACATGTTCCGATTTGATTCCCTCATAAAACAGCTCAAAGAAAACCGTCATTCTTGAGGGCTTTAACATAGCTTTGCACACCTTCAATGGGTGCAAGCGTCATTTAAGAAGAGCTTTTAATTTGAGCTGTAAGAGAAACTGACAATTCTGGGCCATCTTGAGGCGGAATAAATGGTGTTTCAGCGAAATGTTTCGCCTAAAATTATGATTTTTTTCGATTCTTTTCAGAGAGATTGCAATTTTTTTCACTTTTAAATTCGCTCAATATTTTAAAGTTCTCAGTAACAATAGCATTGATCATTTGCCATGTCAGGTTATGTAAATCCGTCATAAAGGAGTTCTCTACCACATTAGAATCCCAATAATGCACTTAAAAATGCCTCGCTTTTTCTTCATCCTGTTAAAATTTGAAATTCAGCTTAACTCATGGAGTACCAATACCGACATTTTGCATGCAAAAAAAAAACCTAATCAAAAAAAATATGAAGAAAAAAACCGACATTTTTGATGAAACGTAGTCTTTTTTGGGTCAACCAATGACAATCAGAACATGTTTGGGACAAATTGGATTTTCATTCATTCAGTTTCTTTAATATTCAAACCTAGGCTAGCTAAGCCGAATCTTCAACTCCAACGTCACTTTCAAACCCAGATAAATCATAGTCGTCAGAATAATAAGTGTCATCTCCAAACAAGTCTTCTCCGAAATCGGAGTCTTCGGGTAAAGTGTCTTCAGAGTTTTCCTCCTCAGATCGACTTTCGGCGGCTCTTTGTGCGGATACTTGATAATCGTCTTCTTCGGACCAATAATCAACGTCCAAATCGTTCTCTCGCATCAAATCAATGATTTCCTCGGAATCCAAAATATATTCTGAGAGATCGAATTCGTCAGAGATTTCTGGTTCAACCTCAGCAAAGGCCAAACCACTGACCAGAACCAATGCCAAAAAGATGGTGAATCCTCGAGTGACCATTTTGACTTTTTTTCCTAGATCAGATGAACAAATACGTGTTTTTCAATTTGAAACCACTGATGTCAGTAATAACAACAGATCCAAACTCGGTTGGATTGTAAAATAACCGCTCTCAAATCTCGTTATTTTTAGATCAATGTATATATGAAAGTCAGTTCCTTAAGCAGATGTAGTTTCAAAATTTTCGAAGAACACACACACACACCATGAGGTATTTTAAGGTTCAAACCCAAAACTTGAAAGGACCAAAACCAGTTTTTTTGATAGTGATGGAACAAAAATTATGAAAGGTATTATCCTTACGCTGTGCCTTGTTAGGTTAACTGGAATAATTGAGGGAAAAAGGGACTTTTATATAAAGGGTCCACCTTGGACAAGTGGATCGGTTCCTCTTCAATTAACAAGATTAAATTCTCTTGTTAGCGAGTTATCACTGCATAATTGGACTACAGGTAGAAAGACATACGTTGTAAAAAAATATGATCTTGTTGACTTGCTTAAGGTATAAAAATATTTCATGTTTCAAGGATCAAAGTTGTCAAATGGTTACTGTTTTCAATCAAGACGTGGATTTCAATGTTCGTACTTAAACAGAAAAAAACAATTGGGTCGCATGTTAACGCACATAAGATCGATTTGTTTTATAGTATACTCAACTCTGGTCTTACTACATAGCTGACCTCAAGTATACTTAACGTGAAACAAACCGATGAGTATAGCAATTGTTGTGTACTCACACAATTTGCCCATGCAATTTCAGAGTAGAGGATAGCTTTGCGAGACCAAAGATAGATTTGATACGCTTTTTTATGCCAAAACGGGGGCAAGGAGGGTTTCTGTGACAGATATTTCAAAGCCGAGCTGAATTTCATTGGTACAGTATTTGCAATTATTGATAATGATAAAACATAAATGGTGGACTTAGTTCTTTCCTAGTTTTCAAAATTGAAGACAATTTGTCATTTGTGGCTCAAATACACTTAAACATATAGTATGTCATAAGAAAATAGTTCTTGAGAGGTCCCGAAAAAAAACAAGATGTCCTCGGAGCTTTCGGAATTAAAGGATACAAAAGGCGTAATCCATAGTTCTATTGGTATTGAAATTTCCTCGAAAATGTTTTTGAAACAGCAGCATTTATTCTTTCAATGTCTTTTTTCGTTTCCGTGGCGAAAACTTGCATCTTAATTATTCGTTAGGAGAATAACACAAATGAACATATTGGAGCATCTTTTGAATTAAAAGTGATAGTTGTAGAGAAAGTCCGGGACACGATCCAATCCGTTTGGTCGTTCTAGTTATGCTTCCATGAACTCTTGAGAATGTTTAGACCAAATCCTATTTTCCTTGAAGCGGCTTATCTATCCGATTTTTTGGCATCAATTTCACATCGAAAAAACAGTAGTGTCTCAAACACATGGACTGAAATGACGTTATTGGCAACATGGGAGCGTTGTGGGTTCTTGGGTTGAAGATGGGCAATTTTGGCGGGGCCTTCCATGAGCGCGGCTTATTATTCCCGTTGAAGTTTTTTTCTTTTATGCTTTTGCGTAGTTGGTTGATCCGTGGACAAGTCCATTGGTAGGTGTGGCCTTTGAGTGATGAGGGATGGATTTGCAAGCGGAGTCGATGCCTCTTATTCTGCCTTGTGTCTTTTATTCACAATTTTCTATTGATTCCATACCCATCCATTGGTTCGTTGTATCCGGGGTGGTGGTGTTGAAGGAAGGCTCATTCATTTTGTCTGATTGACGCACTTTTTGATGTTTCCGAGCACGTTGGAAGATGATCAAATCGTTGCTCTCGTCGTTTTCTTCAAGAGTTCCCGCTTAAAGTTGAATTGGATTCAGTTACACTTGAAAATCTTTGAGAAATCGACTTTCAGTTCGATTTTGAACGAGTCCGAAGGCATTTGTATAGTAAATGGGCTTGAAGTTTAACTGTTTAAACTTGTGTTTAACAACACAGGCCCAGTGTTTCCACACAAACAGTTTTTTTATGGTCAGACAGCTTTTCTCAACGCAGTATGTAGCAGATATGGGTAACTTAGGCTTATTTCACCCTCGCTGAAATGGGCGCACTGAGTCACAGCCTCTAATCTAAAGAGCGCGAGTGCAACACGAAGGTGCACTCGTGCCCTTAGAGTATACTTAAAAATATCTCTGCCGGAAGAGTATACTTATCTTGAGGTTTGTTCAAATATTCCGCATGTTACGACCAAACTAAAATTAGAGTATACTCAAGCGCAATTATAGTATACTAAACACCACGAATTAGATGCGTTAACATGCGACCCTTAGATGCGTTAACAATTTGGAGCTTCATTTGGAGCTTTGTATCAGTTTTGACATTCAGCGTCCAGTTTTATAAAAAGTGACGATAAAATTCTTTAGCAAGGAGAATCTTTCAACCACGATGAACTAACATGCCTTTTTCAAGGGATATAGGTATTTTTTTTATTTTTACTTTTAGTGATTAAGAAGTAGTAGGTAACAAATAAAGACAAAATCTGACACCTGCGACAAAAACGTGTTCTTAACAATATCAGTTTGTGGACAAGTGATTGTAGAGTGCTTATTCGTTATCAAACTAACCTTAAACAAAAGTAAGTTTGAAACTAATTTCTATTTTGCTAAATAGTTTACAACTTTTGGTATCGCCGGGGAGGATATAAAAATTAACAGGATACAGGTTATTGTTTCTTTGGGCCGTTTTGTTTCTATAAATTTCATTTCAATCTATTTCATGGGTAACTATAAACATTTTTAACTTCAAACTAGAGTAAAATGGCAACAACTTTTAGTTTATTTTTTCATAAAATATTGATAAAATATAAACGGAACCGTAGGATATTTTTTATAAGTGCAGGTATTTTGTTTGTTTGTTTGTTTGTTGAGGAGTCAGAACGCAGCTTCGCAGCTGCGATCTGATAGAGGCTGTCCGCCATATGGGGATATTGCCGCTCCACTTGGACAAGCTAACAAGCAAGCATTAATTTTTACCTCACCCTCGGGAATGACCCCAGGTTCGCCCATTTAAGCCGTCAAGGGCCGTGACTTCTGCATGTAACTTAATACCACAGGTCACTAGGACTCGGCAAGCCCGGGATCGAACCGGGGATTGCCTAGTATTTGGCATTGAAAGACAGTTCAATGCTAAATTTTGACTCCGAAGAGTTGAGTTTGGAAAGTTGTGTGTTGCATTTGAAAGACGGTTCAAATGCTAAATTTTGACTCCGAAGAGTTGAGTTTTGAGGGTGGCAGTCAGCCGGGATCGAACCCTAGCCATCTGCACGACAAACCGACGCAGTACGCACTACGCCATGCCTCAACCCCCAAGTGCAGGTGTTATCTTCATATTAAGATATTTTCGAATATTCAGGCATTAGAGAGTGATTGAAATTTCAATTATAATCAAATATAAATACCTATATTTTGTTAGCATCAATATAGTGCGCTAACGTATATTTTTTGCAGATTTAATGAATACGATTGAAAGTGACCATAAGGAGGCGTGTTTGTCAAAGGGTGACTCAATCTTTATTATTGTTGTCTACGATTTATCGCCCTACTTTTCCAACCCCAAAAATGTCTTCTGACTGAAAAGAAATGTTAGTTGAATATTCCCTAATGTTCCACGTAGTACATGTTAAAATTGAAGGCACATTTCAAATAATTGACCCAACTCTGCTTAGTGTGAATCCAACGTAAACTGTTCTAGTGAAATTCGTAGAAAAAAGAAAACTGATAAGTAGAGCCAAGATTTTTAGGTGAAAAATTAGAAAATATTTTTTCAACTTTTTTACTGCTTTTGATGGGAAAAAATTGTTTTTGCCCTTTTTAGCAAAAAAAAAAAATTTTTTTTGACACTTTTTGGGACAAAAGGTTAATAAATGCCGAGATTTACAACATTTACCACCTGGTTTAGAGAAAGTGATTTCTAACTTAGTGAAAAATGGTCATATTTATACTATCATTAAGGAAGGGCATTGATTTAAATTCACACTTAATTTCAAGAGGCTAGAGGCAGTTCTTTGAAAAATGTAGAAAGGAGTAAAATTTACAATTATTTTTTTCCATTGGCCTTCCAAAGAAAAAGGTTGGTAGTGCAATTATCTAACTTCTTCATTTTTTAAAGAATTGGCTTCTGGGCACTGCGCAAAAAAACAGCGCATTGGAGGTGTAGTATTCCCGCCTTGCTCTCCTCTTTACGCTCCTGCTCCTCTCTAGTCAATCTACTTGTCCTTTATATATCTGTGTCTCGAAGACAATACACATCTAGTCATTCATCAACACTCGGTCATGCTACAGGAGGTTTTGTGAGTCAATCAAATTTGGCGCCTCAAATGACAAGCTCGTAAACTTGTCCATGTTGAAAATGATGGTTCAAATGGCACAACTTGGTAAGAATGTGGTGTGGGCGTGGTATGGTAGCCGACTGCGCCATGCAGTGTGAGGCTACTGAGGTAATCAACGGCAATAATACTTCACATTATATATTCCGATAGAAATTCAAACAGTCTCAAATAAGGATAAAAAGCGTGTCAGGTGAATCGGGATTCTCAGGGTGACCTCGGTATACTTCAACATTCCAATACGTTCACCAATGTAAGTGCTTCTATTGTAAAAGGGGCACAATAAGAACCTTTTTTAACTTTTTTTGGTTATTTTCTTCACCTATTTACCACTTTTTTGGGCTTTTTTCTTCACCTAAAAATCCTGGCTCTACTGATAAGGTCTAAATAAAGCTTTCAAAAAGGTCACTGTTATTTATCACTTCGAATTGCTTAAAAGTAGCTTTATAGGACCAAACATGCCCCCTGAAATTACATGCCCATTGGTTGTTGCTAAAGAAATCAATCATATTTTTAGCAACTGCAAGTTTTAGCATTTGAGGTTCAATTTTTACTGCTACAAAGATTTACTTGGAGATTTGGTTTCAAAATATGTACAATAACATTTTTGCTTAGTTACGCAATAAAGAGGGTTTTCGCGATTTTTGAAATATATTGATTTCTACATGTCTCAAGAGGCTCTATAATTTTGAAAGTTTACGGTGAATCCTAAAAGTACCGCTGATTTTTAATAATTGGAGCTTGTTTTGAAAGAGACCAAACAAATGATTTTGTTCAAGTTTTTATCTTCAGTTGCGTGCCCTACAAGTTCGAATTGTTCTGAAATTCGAAACCATGTTGGCTGGAGAAGTAATCTTTAACACCATGAACTTCTATAGGACCTTACACGAAACAGAGGAAGTCTTTCTGCTAATTGCCGTTTGTATCTCGTACCTTATCTTTACTCAGTATCACGGATGAACCCGACATCAAAGGATGAAAATAATATGAAATGGTTGAAATAGGAAATCAAATTGAAGGTACCAATCCACTTGGGGCTAGTTAATTAAAAAGAAATATTCCATTCATTGTTGGATTTAAAACAAAGCGTAAGCAAGTATGAATTCAAGATTTTGTTCATTTGAGTTATAGACACTTTATTATGGGAATTTTTCCAGCACCCAAACGGGTGAAAAATCTGAATAGAGCAATGGATAACTTTGGAATTTATGTGCAGTCCGTTTCTAATGATGCCCATAATGCACTTTGGCCACGTATCCCGAGTATCCATCCACATGATAGGTAACAGTTTGGAGTTTGCCATCAGGAAGTTTGACATGATATTGGCCTTTGGTATGGCCTCCATGACGACTTTCCGAGTGTCCAAAGTTGTTGTAGCCGTCATGAACCTTGTATCCAAAATGATAGTGTCCACCATGATCATGATGTCCTCCATGGCCAGGATCAGCAAGGCCAAAGGCCAGGATAGCCAAAAGAATTGCACATATCACCTGAAACACAATTTTAGCATGTTCAACAAAAAAAGATCATTTTTTGTGTTAACAGTTTTATACCTTAAACATGTTGAGGCTTGTCTTTGTGTGTAAATGCGATGGATGAAAGACAAGTTCCGAACTGATGTCCAAACTAAGGGCATTACGAGCTTTTATAGGAACTCCGTTCTTGCTGATTTCAGATGACACTTTCAGTTAACATTTAATAAATTTGAAGTGTCTACCAGACAAGACGGAAGAAAATCTAAGTTTTCATCCATGTCTCTTTGACGAATGCACCTTCAATCATTAGAGCGTTACAATCCCGAGTAGAAACCCGACATTTAGCCAAAAGTTCGAAAAAGTACAAGTTTGTAGGAAGTTGGATCTAATAGGTTGTGAGAGTTTGAACTATTGAAGTTCCGGGAACATTAACTTATAAGTTTCGTTATCGTTAGTAATAAAGTCTGCAATCGAAAACAACGAAAAATTTGTTCAGCCATTGGAACTGGCCGACACTCGATGAATACATGGAAACAATGAAGCCAAAATTGGGTCTGAATAGAACCAAGTGAAACGTCACTCTTGATGCACATGGATGTCGCGTGCCATTGACAGACAAGCTAATCCCACGTCCTCAAGATTTTTCCCAGAAGATACGTTCAGATTAAGACCTTAAGACCGGGTATATCATGTTTTGTGCAAATACTTGGTAGGATTTGGGGGCATTGTTCTAACGTTTATCCGTGTAGTAGTAGAAGTACACTTTCTTGAGATTGACCTCAATCTAACAACACAACATTTATAGGAAGAAAAGTTTCTTGTCTTGGTGCGGTCGGGCGAAACCCTCTCTGATTGTGTAGATTTACTTGATCGAAAAAGTTTTTATTTCGACCTATCTGGGCATGGAACATCGAAGAATATCCCCTTCAGGCCTTTTGGACGATGATAACACCTAAGCTCAAAACTGGACATTTCGGGATGTCGGATAGGAAGTCAAATACGAATTTCGGCCCACGTTTGCTTTGTATTCCCTTCGAGTAACATTGTTACGGATTGTGGACTTCCGAAAAATGCCCTAAGGCCAAGAGAAAGTAGCAGTCAAAAGTTCATCATCAAAGGGTAAGTAAGTTCCAGCAAAAAAACGACAGAACAGAAAAGAGGGGCGATTTTTGTTTCAAGCAAACCGGTAAGCCACCAAAGTATTGTAATCCACCCCCAAGCAGATCCTGCAATGCGGGCTTTGATCTTGGATTTGAGGGCTGAAGAGGAGAAGGGTGGGATTCTTGTTACACAAAACAAAAGGTGTTCTTGAAAATCATGATCAACCATGATCCTCCCACGTCCCCAATGTCAAAGGGTTGAACCGGACCAAAATGATTTACAACCAATATTTACATGGATTACTTTAGCCGCTTGTTATTATTTTGAAAAGATTTGTTTTGTCAATTTAACCCTTTGAAATGAAGAGAAACTGCAGAGTTTAAAAGAGGAACAAAAGCCTCATTCTGAATTGAAATTTGTGGCAGTCTCGTTGCTTTTGTTCCAGCATTTCCTTTGTACTTGAGCTACTCTACTATACTGCAGGGCTGTAATCATTATCATGTGGGAGTCGGCAAAAGCCTTGCGTGTTGATAATTGTACTTGAGAAATGAATTTCCGTGAGTTCTGCAAACGTTTGTGCTCTTAGGAAAAGCAAAGTTCGGCCGCGATTCCCACCGAAAAAAAGGGATCCATGCCAATTGGAACGCGGACGAGTAATCGTCAAACCTCAAAGTGGAACCGATCCCTCCTTTTTCCTGTGAGAATCCCGAAGCTGAGGCCAATTAACTTCCAATTTCCCTCGATATTGATTCATCCACGTATTTCCGTAGAAGAACTAATCTATGATTGATGTGCTCAATTTCAATAGATTATCCTTTTCAACGTACGATGACAAGTAAAAAATACAATCAATTCACGGTTAGAAAAAAGTTATGTCATCGTGATCAGGAATATATCTACCATTCCCTAGAAGCGATTTCCTTTCGATAATTTGTGTTTTTTCTCCTTTTCCATCCAAGTGAGCAAGATAGTTGTCTCTGTTCCAACAAAAACCAAAGAAAGCGAGCAATGGCAGTTGTTGGTATATTTTGTTGAGGGTGTTCCAAAACTTCCCCTCCTCAAATAGTTTAAGGGATGAATGGTAATGACCCAAGAAATTAAGTTGAACCCTGAGATGAAAAAGGAATGCTCCCTTCTTTACTGTTTGTCCCATGAATCGGTTCCATCTCCAAGGTGACCCATTCTCGGTTCGATAATGAGTGCCACCCGTGAGGAAATCAACTTTTCGAGAGCAAATTACGACCTGTCTCAGTCTATTTGATCTGTCACTTCTGGATCTTCATCAGTTCCACTATCAATGAAGAGCGGAGAGCGATAGAGGGACCATCTAAAAGGAACGAAAAAAGAAGGGAGAGAGGGGGCTTTCAGCTAAGGGGAAGTCTGTCTCTATTGTCAATGGAGCCAATATTACATATTGTGGCCTCGGGCAAATCTTCTTACTGACACGGAGAGCTGAAAATGGGGGAAATTGGGAGTTTTGTTCTTCCATGTAAAGACTCTCTGCAGTCCAATTGGGGTGAAAGAGAATGGAGAACCAACTCAAAAGAGCTAACCCCTTTTGTTTTGCTTTCAACTTTAGATTCAAAGATCCTGTGTTTAGCAAAGAGGTTAGAGTGCGTCAAATGAAGTCTGTTTAGGTCGTGGGTTCCATTTTGTCATATTTCTCCGGCCACCCAACCTTGGCAATGCTTAATCCCGTTTGTACACTGTAAAATCCTTTGAAATTGCCAATTCAAATGGATATTTATGCTCTCTTAAAATGACACCCAGACTACAAGCTCTTAAACATATTTCTTACGTTCTTCATAGATGTCCAAAAGTACAAGTGAAGTGGTTGAAAACTTTTGTCGAGTCTCATCCCATTAGTTTAATCAAACTTTTAGTGATCAATCACGCAGCTGATGTAAAAACTGTTCGGCAATATTCTTAAGCATCTCTACGAGTCATAATTCTATGAAGATCACTTCAGAAAGCGGATGTGGAACACATAAATGGACATTCACAGAGAGTGGAACAGAAGAAGTCTGGGGAGAGGAAGGAAGTAAGGAAAGAGTGATGGAAAAAGGAGGTAATCCTTGAAATTGAATGGACAAAGAAAGACGCCAGACTAGCACAATGTTCCACAAGGGGTGAAAGGTAATTTAGGGATCCGTTTTGAAATTCAGAAGATATTCATGATTTTCTCGAACAAAAGTTTGTAGAAAATGTTTGTTCCTTGGATCTGATTTGTGACAACGGCAAAGTTGGAAGTGAATTTTATGGTCATGAGCAAAGATATTTGGGAATTCGCCATTGTGAAGGTCATCAAATCGCCGTAAAGGTGTCCATTAACCTGTAAATGAAGTTTTGAATGAATGTTTATTCCGTTACAAACGATGTTTCTGGAAAAAGTTTTCACTCACCTTGAGAGCATCTTTAAAACCAGGGACGTTTGCTAAAAACTCTGTTCCAAGAATGAAGGGATGGGAAAATGGAACCAAATTCGACGTTGATTCAAATTGAATCATTCCATTTTTTGTGTTGATGGTCCATTTTGATCCCGATTGATTCTTCATCTTTGAGATGAAGGTTGGAGGAAATCGACAAAATGTACCATATTTTGAGATGCCTGTTATTCCAACAAGATTAAAAGTTCCAACGAATTTCGGTCGCTTGATCCACAAAAATCGTCCATCAAAAGATTGCTTCAAATGCCGTCCATCCAAAATTAATCCTGTTCCGTAAAACGACGCGATCCACTCTTCCTGTTCCTCTGGATTGCCTTTTAAGACAATCAAATATCTCGAAGGTCCAAATTGCTTTACGTTTACTATCTTCATTGCGCCATTCAAGTGGAACTCAAAGTCTTCTCCGAGCCGAAATGTTGTCATTTCGAAGGCTGTTCCACTCATCGTCACACAATTCTCGAACTTGGCCACTTGGAAGCTGTTTATTTCATCTAAGACAAATCAAATAGAGTAATAGCCATCGTATATTTGTACTATGTTAGCTTTACCTTCCGTAGGATATTGAGCGTTCGGTGTTGACAGTGAGTATAATCCATCTTCTGTTGTTTGTCTGGTCCAAAATTCTCTCAAGGATCGACCCGAGTCTTTATTGAGAATGAAGAGGCTCATTCCTCCTTGAGAAAAATCTCCTTTGATGTCAAATGTTCCCAGGGTTTCAATTGTGACTTGAGCATAGAAGCCATAACGACCTCGTATAGTCCAAAACACCTGAAAAGTAGTTAACACATGAAGACTAATTAAGTATATAACTAAGGTGCATCCTTTTACCTCCGCCAGGTGACCAAATAGTTTTGCTTTGAAGAAGTCTCGATATGTATGACGAATTTTCCAGAAACCATTCAGGCTTGAGTTTTGAACGCTACTTAGTCGAATTTCCCAACTTGTTGGTTTCTTTTCAATTTGAAGATCGATTTGAGCCCTTGGACTTTTTTCTTCCTTGCCTGAAAAGTACTCGGTTATTGTTATTAGTGTCAAAGTTGAACTGTTTGCCTACAAGAAGACCTTACCAATAAGATAGTGATAACTCCATATTCCCAATAGTTTCTGGATAGAGTAAGTCCCCGAAAACAGAGACTCGTTCATTGTCTCTTTCTTGACTGGCTTAAATCAACTCAAAATTCAGAGCGGAGAACAAATACTTCAAACAGGTTGCTCTCAAGTGCCCTTTGAAAGACAAAAAAATATCATGAATGAACATCATGCTTTTTGATTCATGTTCACAAGAAAGTTCAGTATGTGCAAATTGAATCGTAACGTTCTGCTTTTTAATGATCCTCATTTAGTGTCTTCGTCCGATTCAATATCTGACTCATCAACAATACAAAAGGCTTGGGTATTTCCTGTTATTGTTATCAAAAAGAGTGTTCTATGCAAATGAGCTTCCTCAGTCCTTCTCCTTCTGAGATGTATCATTGTCATCTTGTGCTTTTGGTATTTTAGGGGTTGTCGATTTATTTTCTCCTTGCTTACTTTGTGATTTAACTGTCATCATTTATAGTTGGTCAGTTGTTGAGAGTATTTGGAAGTTTGATTAAAGCATAGTGGAAGCGTAGAAATACGTGTAAATGCAAACCCAAGTTTGAGTAAAGTCTCAGTTCATAAACTGCGTTTAAGATTTACGAAGGAGCTAGTTGATTAATAGTTGTTACCTTGTAGCTTCGTATCAAGGAGCTACATGATAATACCGATCGACCGTAGATTGAGTTTTTTTGAAGAATTAGTCGTTCGGAGTTAGTTTTCTTCCAAGTTGGAGGTTTTTGGACGAGCAAAATCTAATGTGTAGCCAAATATTTAGGGGGAAATTCAAAGGGAAAGTGTTTGTTTTACAACAGCAACCTCTATAACCTCTAGAGGAGTTGAATATGCATACTTCAAAATATCACTTGTGCCGTATATGAACTACTTGAGCTAAATTCAAAGATTCCGTCTGAAATAAACGTAAATCATCAACTTCTATTATTTTTCTTGTCTACATAGTGTTTCAAGAGATATTTCAAGGAAAGTTCCTTAAAAATAAACAGAATAAGGCTGATCTCTGCACAAATTGAAGAGGTTTCTTCATGAAACCGATTTTGCTTTTTAATTTTTGCATTTTCTTACTAACTTAACGAAGTAACTTTTGAAGTCCGACCGTAAATTTATCTAC
>CM021319.1:8597725-8643263 GCA_010645155.1 Tigriopus japonicus
AAATTGAAGAGGTTTCTTCATGAAACCGGTTTTGCTCTTTATTTTTTGTATTTTCTTACTAACGTAACGAAGTAACTTTTGAAGTCCGACCGTAAATTTATCTACGGACTGACAAATTTGAACGCAACTGCTCCGCTATTCCATAAAGTTGCGTTATATCCTAGTTAACTCCGAGGTACAACGTTTAAAAAACTCACCTAATGCATAGAAAATAAGCGACAAGAACGAGCAACGTGACAAAAATCACGTACTTTTTAAAACCAAGACGTTTGTGTCAAACGAATTGATTCGTTTGTTAATTGCAGCTTCTATTCAGAAGGCAGGTAAGGCCTAACTGATCAATACAATTGATTTTGAAACATGGGTTAGGAAGGAGTCACAAAAGGTATTTTTTGTAACATTTTAAGAATTATACCCAAGGAGTAATGTAAAGAACCCATAACATTGTCATGAACATTTGACTGTTCCCTGGATGACTCATTCATCGTCCCGTTTTTCTCCATCTGGAGGATGAATTGCACATTCATTTTTCCAGTACGAACGTAGTTTGCCAACTGAAGGTGTAAATTGTTGACCCTCTTCGTGCATTACTACTAACATCTCAATCCAAGGACCTCTAGGTCTTTTGACCTCTTATCGCTGAATTTTTAAATTTAACAAAATTCAATGTGAAAGATAGTTCTGCTATAAAAACTGAGTTATTCGAGCAGGAACATCATATTAGTGCCTTGGAATAAGAAAGAGTCCATCACTTCAGAGGTCCATGAACCCTGCTAGGAGCATGGCTACTTGCCACTGATGTTGTTGGTTCTCCTAAATCATGAGGTCATAACAGATGGACCAAACAGAGTAACTGCATGTCCGCTATAGTAGATTCTCTTGCATCCATGTTCAGTGGAATGAAGATCGAGAGCGATGCGATTTCAAATGAAAGAGGAAGGGAAAGAAAGAGGGTGAGATCGCTTTGGAGAGTGTTGTACCAGAGGGGACATAGTACACATGTATCCCATTGAATGAACCACCCCAAGGGAGAGCGAATGCTTACTTAACAAGGGCGTCGATCATTATTGTGTTGGGTCTTGAAGGGGACGACAATCCAGCCCAACAAGAGGAAATGAAAGTGAATTCCTTCTTGAATACAGAACCAAAAATGATAGGGCTCTGACGCAGCGTGTGTTAAAAAATCCATACAATCTGATAATGAAGTCCTCATACATATGTTCCCTTTTGGTTGTTATACAGTTGAAAATCGACAAAAGTTTACTGAAGAGGGCTTTCTTTAAAAACTATCAAATCAGCAACAAGTTCCAGTGAAAAGACAGAAACGGACAGTTCTGACCGTTGTTGTTTGTTTGTTCCTTCTGTGATTGACTGACATCCACGCAATGCGGTTATTTGCCAGAACTGTCAATACTTCAGACACGGACAAATAGTTCCTCAACCGCTAAAGATTGCTCCTGATCCCAAAAAAGTCCAAGGTCATGCCCTCAATTAAAACCCTCCCAAAGGGTCTTTTATCTAATTCATCGGCCGTCCTTTTACAAAAGTCTCTGACTGGACTTGGGCAAATGCGAACGAGTTCTGTAAGGAACAGAAGAGAAAAGATCTCTAAATTGCCTTTGACAGCCAGTGATTAACCTCGTTGAAGGAAATTGAGTTCCTCAATTGCTCGATGGTTGAAATTGGAACCATCCCCTCCAACTGTCAATGGACCGCTTTTTCTTGAACACCTTACTCTATAACCAACAAGCTAATCTAGTTTTTAAAAACTCACCTTTCCATATATCACCTTCAAAATGCGTTCTGTGGTAAGACAAATTCCAAAAAAACGAGCCCATTTCCAAGTATTCAGTAGTTCATCATTGTGCCCAAAGAACAAGTTAGCTGTCCTTTGTGCCACCAACTCTTCGACACCCTCCCGAGGGACAACTTCAATAAATGGGCTCAAATTTCGAAGTTGTGACATAAGGGACCGAGTATGTCGACCGAGACGACTCCATATCAAACTACCAACTTCCAACGCTCTTCTGTCGAATTTGGAGACGAAAAACCAACCCGAATTCTCCGGTGAGTGAACAAAGAAAAATATAATAATATGGAATTGAAACTTTCGGCTATCCTCAAATGCGACGGGATGAGCGATGAAAATATGATGATGTTCTGTTAGAGCAAATGCATGCAGGCTGCTGTTGAACAAAAACTGCAGTTTCCCGATCGTTACCGAACTCTATTCAAGTTCAACAAGGCGGAAACAGCCAGTACCACTGACTCTTTGATAGTAAAATTACCAGTCACAGATTGCAAAAGATCAGATGGACTCATAACAATGACATACAGTACACTGCAGTAGGCTCTGGAATCTACATCAAGAGTTGGGTGAATAAATCAAACATTCAATTGGTTCCCATACTTTCAACAAAGACATCGCCATCTTTAGGTTTCGTTCATGAGTCAATAATTCAATTAACTCGCGACTAGCCTTTTTGTTAATGTTTTACAAGTGAAAGATGATATTCGTAATTAAATTGGATGCTCCAACGAGGCTTGACTCATGGCTTTTGATGATGTGAAATGTCACTTGAGACCATGATGGATGAACCTTTAGGAGCTTTCATCAATTGTTCAGCAATGATTCAGAGCCTTCCAGGAAGTATAATACTTGTCACTACGAGCGAACCACCCTTGGCATGGGTGAATTTGATGACTCGTTCATATGGATTTCAGCCGCCATTGAGTCGAAATCAATTTCCAATAAATAAGTAAATACGGGAGTGTCTCCCAAACTACTCGCGAAATCCAGTTTCTATCACGACGAGGTTCGATAACGACACAAAGGAGAGAGCTTCAGATCCATTGTGATTATGAGAGTGGCTCACCAACCACATGCACAACTCAGCAAATAGTTCTGTCAGTAGTTGGAAGTGGTGACAGTGGAAATAAAGAAGGAGAGAAGGAGGAGGAAGAAGCCATTTTTGCATGAGACAACTGATGACAAATGACCGCTCCTCGATTTTCATGCATGACTGAAGGGCAAGCAGCTGCCACGGAAACTCGGAGAAATTTGCACGGCAGTCCCATTCAAATGAATCATTCAACATCTTCTCGTGTCTTTGAAATAGACATGAAAGTTCACGAGACGGCTTGAATCGGTTGAAATCGGTCTAGAATCAAAGATACCAAACTAGCGTAATCTATGGTATATAAATACTCATCTAGCGCCGACGAATCTGTGAGTTACGCTGACAGTGGGTGTGACCGCCTTTTCTCCGTTTCAAATAGGGTTCCATTCACGATTTGACAAGATGACATTTATCGTGAATGGCCAGTTTACCGCATTTTGGCCAAATCCGCAAACCATGATAGCGTTTGTTGGCTCGTGCACTAAATCGGAGGGACAAAACCTGAGAGAATCAAAAAGAACGTTGACAAGTCTCGTCACAATCTGCCTCAAAATGGCTGTGAGGGGGTGATGCTAGCTAGGTTTCTAGTCTTAGCACTTTATGGATTCTCGGTTTTCCGAAAAGTGGAGTGCTAATCTTTTATTCATGGACAAATCAGAATGGGCGTGATTCCAATATCCATCCCTTGTCATCATGGAGTGCGCGCAAATCTAGGAAATTAAGTCTAGCGAGTAGTTAAACCCACTAGGAGGCAGTATTGCTCTGACATTTTCGAAAGAGAGACAACCCTACAATCAGACTTCCATTGGAACAATGTCAAGCTGTTCTTTGCTTTGCAAATACACAGAGCTTATACGAAATAATACAAGCTCACATTGCCCTGAGGCTATTTTATCGAGATTGCAACTGTTTAATAGGCACAGTTATTGGTAACTGATTTTCATGTGAAATCATTCGTTTAGTGACGAATTAGGTCGACATCTGGAAGTAAAAATAGGTGACATAGAATCATGTTTGAGACGGATTCACAAATATTGATTGAGCATGAGTACATATGCGTCTCTGGCACATGTTTTGAAGCTTATTGTTATGGACAGATTTTGAATTGGGCAGTAAAATCACCGATAATGATAGACGTTTTTGTCCGAGTTCTAATAAATCAATTTTCTACCCAAACAATGAACAAAAACGTGCATTATCCATTTCCTCCTGACGAAGTGAGTTCGTTAAACTACGATCGAATTGCCAGCCATTGCAGCAGGTGAAGACGAAGATTTTTTTTGGCCACAGGAAGTTAGTTGCCTGGTTTTGAAAATGCTGCACTCGGCTTTCAATAATTGTTGTGCCACCAAATAACACACACAGAGAGTGTACTGTACATACATGTGTCTGTGTGTGGTTTGAGTTCTATTCAATTGGGATCCACTTTAGCAGGCGGCTCTTTTTTTGGAAGCCTCACCCCCAACGTAAAGAGAGACCGAGAAGATATAGGACCTTTTTGTGGGCTATTAAATATTAAGTAGGCCACCTTTGACAATGGTGAGCAGGGAGGGCTCTAGATCAGTAGGTAGAGATGGTATCAATATTGATTTTGAATGTTTAACAACTTGTCCAGTGGGGATGACATTTTCCGTGTGTGCACTGTGCGTACGGTACATTAAGGCTCTTTTATGGTTCACAAAGCCCTCTCTACTGAGTAGGAAAGAAACTGAGAAGGCGGATGTTGAATGGCATGGGTTGTCAGCCACAGATCACGAGTGCACACTCCAATCAATACGATAATAGAGAATCCCAGTTAACGCGTGTGAAGCCAATATGACAAATTGTGGTGCATCAGTGCATGTCTTGGTTGTTTTCTTCCAGTTTTGGATGAATATGATTTGTCAAAGTCATGGTGGAAGATGGTAGCAACTTAATTGAAGCCATGAAATCGCTGACGTCATCTGAAAAGATTGCGTCGCTCTCCATTGGTAACTGATATGAGTAACTAGCTCTCACAATACGTAGTGTTCGCTCTACTAGGTCGGTGAAGTTTTTTCAAATTCATTCAAGATCTGGTTGGGAAATTTCCCTTGACAGAACGGACCGTCCCGTCATTATCTTTGAATTCAAGCCACAAACAAAGGGTTTTTTTCAACGCACAAATGATCTTTGTGTCATTGGCAACAAGAGATCATCATCAGCAATGGCCGATAAGCCGCCATCGGCGAGTCATAATTATGGAATGATTAGCCCGTACAAGGGTTCACGTCTCTTGAATGGCAGCGCCTGGGAAATCTTGGCAACTAACGACAATTCACCTCGATCGGATCCATTGCCTGAGTAGTCGATGTTGATCTGGTTTCTGGTGAGATTTGGCATCCCTCTCCTTGGCTCTAAAAGTGCAAGGATGGCGATCAAAAGACGATTGGTGATTCAACTACTAGTTGGAATTCATAGCCTACAATTACTGTTATTTCTTATACGTACAGAACATCGTTATAGTGCAAAGAAGAATAGTACAACTTGTCAGTCTTGAGACTCGAGACACAGGCCCTTGACATTACACGGCTCAAAGATCAGAGAGACGAAGATTTCTCCCGATTCCCTCACCCTCCATAGGAAAGCTGGTGTTCTTTGGGTTGGGACGTGGAACTGGATCTTTTCCCCTCTTCTTCTTAATTCCATCTCTGCTCGTATTTTTGGTTGCTCCTCTTTGGATGGAGTGGCTCAGGATCGTGCTACATATCGTTGCAAGGGGGTTGTTGTTGTGAAATAAGCATCGCTTTTAGTAGCTCTTTCATCCTTGGGACTCTTTCTGAAAACGAGAGAGATTCCAAAACCGACACTGTTTGTGCATTCTCACCGGTGAATAAATACCACTTTGCACTTCATAGAAGGTTGTTCATATCTTCTTAGTAAGTTGGCAAATTCAAACAAGTATCTTAGAGAGCCCATACTTATAATGTGTAAGTTATTATCGCTCATTTCTGACAGTGAATCGTTACCGGGTGGAACAATCGCAAGTTGTGCTCTCTTTGTTGTACCATAAAATCTCGTAATTCTCTGAGCTAGTAGCAACCCATCAAAAGATAATCAAGAAGAGTGACCATACTGAGAGCGAATAAATCTCCCTCACTTGAACCAGGTGGGTGCAAGTATGAAAGTACAGACGATTCCTCACCCCTCATCTTTGTTCCATTCCTCCCGGTTCCAATATCCTGTTCTCAAGTGTGTTTGCGATCCAACGGTGCTGATCAAGAAGTGGCTAAAATCAGTCCCTTTAATAACATACTATAGTGTGGATTATTGCGCAGCTGGTGATTTCGGTCTTTTTAAAAAGGCAAAAATCTAGGCTTAGGCCACGTTATCGCAGTTAACATGACGCAAGTCTTACTTCATTGGAATACACCGTTTGACAGCTAGAAAAAGTCTGTCGAAGGCTCTTTTGTGTCGCTCCAGATTCGGGTTCAGACATCTTCTTCAGAGGACTTGATACGATCAATAAATTGTCCTACTCTTGCTGTTTTGTTCACCGACTATGAATGTTTATGTTTAGACATTACATGAACTACTAGGGAAAATATGCATTAAATACACAATATGTGGGACTGAAAGCAATCTTGTGCTACGAATCAAAAACTTGATCGACTGAGCAGACGAAGGTGTATGCCTTCTAAAACACCTGTGAACAAGTCTTACCATCCCGCAAAGTAGTACTAGTAGAAGTAGTTGCACATTTGTCAATTTCCACTTTCGAAGCAGGGCAAACACTCTTAGTATTTGGAATCAAAACCTTCTTTTACCTAGTGCATCAGTTGGTTCCAGTTAGTTTGCCATAACACAACTGCGGAGTGGCTCAAATCTTGTCACAAACGTCCAAGAACTTTCCTCCATTGTCAAGTAAGAACATAGCCCAAGAAACCTATCCAAAAGTACTCGTTTTGTCTGCGGTCATTTCATGCGAATCCAATCCTAGATATGATCAGAGAAATCGTGATATCAGCCATGCTCATTGGAGTTGGATTGGCCTCGATTTTGCAAACCACGGACAATTGCATCCAAAAGTGCACCAAGCTCGAAGGGTATTCGCCAGTTTGTGATGAAGCCAACTATCAATACGACAACAACTGTATTGCTACCGAATGCTCCAAGGTACTTCTTTATACTTTTTTGATCGTTAGTTAAGGGGGTAATGTTGGCTAAAGACACCTCCCTGGAAATGGTTTATTTCAAACTTGTAGTTTAATAACCATATTTGTAAAGAACATTGGATTCATGAAACAAACGCATTGGTTGACAATCAAATCTGATTTTTTAGGCTCAGGCAAGTTTCATGGAGTGATAAATGTTCGATGATTGAGACAAACGCAGGAATCAATCCGAGATCCAAATAAATAATTTAAGCAATCGTAAAAAACACCGAAGTACGAGAATTTCCAAATAAGGAATAAATTTTCGCTGATCTGTCCTCAAAACCGAGATAAGTGCATTGTGAAGAAGCAAGACACGATTGGAAACCTGAACACAATTTCCCCTCAAACAAACATTATGGAAGAAGTTTGGCGACAAAGTCCCTGGAATTTTCCCAAAAACTTAACTCTCAACTCCGGATTAAAGCAAGCAATTTCCCAAATGATTAAATCTACCTGTTTCCAAAATGATTGAATATGATCTTTTACTTTACGCCCGCGACATGAATCCAATACTTCTTTAGGAATCGTTTGTTTCTTGGTTAAGTCGAAAACTGCACTTTTTAACTGGTTTAATTGGCTTTGCTATACACTATCAATAAATCATTCGATGTTTAGTTTTCTTTGGAGTGAAGTCTCCATTGTTTCTATTGGTTAGGTATTTATCTGCTGTGTGGAATTCCAACTCGGTTGATAACTTGGCGAAAAATGTTTTTAAGCTTTTATTCCACTCAGTTTTTAGGTAACATTTTTAATAGTGTTACTATTCCATAACAAAAGAAGTCACAAAAGCTTTGATTTTCAAAGCACCATATGTGTTTAGATGATTTACAAAACTCACTAAGTGCTTCAAGCCTCTTTTTTGACTGAACAATTTTGCAGACCAAATATAAAATTGCTTGCCACAACGAATGTCCGTGCAAATTGGAATGCCAGGATTGCCAAGAAAAGCCTGAAAGTCAGGTGTGTGGAGTAGACGGCAAAACCTACAGAAACAAGGTTCGGCTCCATCATAAACTATCAGTATTTATGACAAGAACGTTGTAAATAACACTTATTCTCCTTGAACGATTTTAGTGCGAGGCCCATTGCAACAAGGTTGACATTGAATGTGACCGGCCATGTGGATGTTGGGACTAACTTTAATCAGTTCTTTTTCTCAATACATGTAATATCTGGAAACCAATTCGACTCGACAAAATAAACGCTCTATGATTCGGCCAATATTCTGAAAGTAAGTCTGGCCAATTGGTTGGAATAAATTGCACATCGATTTTCATTCATGACTCAATTTCATAAATTTTTCAACGAGGCGCATCTTCATCTCTATCAAGGATCAGAAAATGCAAATGGCTTCTCGATGGGGTAGAAGTGAGGGCTTGGTTGGCTAGAAACATCTTTAAGAGAATGGTACTTTCATCAGAGAGGAGCCAAGGTGAAAAAAAAAATAAGATGGTAAACGAACCTTTGCTGGAATGTGGGTACGCACAGAAAGAAAATGAAGAGAGGAAAGTTCAAGCCATCACCTCGCGAGTACGGCGTGTTTTAAAAACAAAGTTGATTGATCTGCCACGATCTGTCATTAGCAATTCATAAGTGTACAAGGGGGTTACATATTGGAAATGGAAGCCTCAAAATGGGGGCCAATCATGGCACAATGACTATTATCATGCACTTGACATTGGCCCAGTTGTCACCAGCTTCCCCGATTTAGACAAAGCATCGTCCCCCTGATGCCTGACACAAAGATTATCTCGATAATCGTGAATGAAATTCCGATTTCGTGGTGTAACACCCGTAACCACTCTCTTGAAGCATTGATGCCTTTTCCGCGGATCCTCATCCCTCTTTTTCCGTCAACCCACTTTTGAACGGCCGTTCCCTCCGCCAAATGCGGTTCACCGTTACTCGCTTCTCGAGGACTCGTCCAGTTCTCTCCACCAAATGGCAAAGTGGAAAGAAAGACTTGGAGTTTGTTCAGTGTCAGTTGGAGAGGGTAACTTGCCGTCAGTAGAGAAGACTATCATTTGGAAGTGTGATTTGACAACGGATTGAGCATATTTGAGTCAAGGAACTACTCACTCTATAGTGCAACATGTCGATGAAAACCATATTTTGGGCCGTGTCTTGCTCTTGCATTGGTGTTTTGAGTGCCATGCAACAAGGCAGTGTGATCCCGAGTAATAAACCCTCCGGTGAGCCTTACTTAGGCAACTATATCATTGAAGATAGCTGTCAATACAAGATTTGTGGTACAGAATACTTGGATGAATTCGGAGGTCAACAACCATCGATGAGTAGCTGCTCGGGCGAATGTGACGCCTTAGCTCATAAGCTAGTCAATTCCAAGTTCAAGAAAGAGTTCTTGTGGTCAAAGTGCTCCAATATGTGTGCTGAGAAATATCCCGTCAAGGAATACAAGTAAGTTACCTATTGACCTTGGTCTCATTTTCGCCCAAGCTGTGGTACAATGAATGAAACCTAAGTGAGGAAGAGAAACGCATTCACTTTTCCTGACTGACGATCTGGTTGGACTGCCATTAGTCAGAGAGAACATCAACAACCCACGGAAATCGATAGTCATTACCGATTGGAAAACAGCACCTAACCAGTCAGTCAGTCACTCGCTCACTCATTTGCTCACGTTGAATTATTTCGAGTCAACTCTGCGAAGATGACATTCTGACACGCAAAAACAATTATCAATCCACTTCTTTGTACATTTGTGTAGTATGTTCGGCAACTGGGATAGGTTTCCTTGTGAGTAACGAGGTCGTTCCAATTATTTTTGGAGCATTGCCATGAGAATTAGAGCTGTCCTCCATCCCACAAACTGCACCGCCAATCGTGGTTTTTATCTGCACCATGTCAGTTTGTGGAACCTTCCCTTGAGCTTGCGAACAACGTTCAGACAGAACCCTTTTCCATGTTCCATGGGTCGGAATTAAGATTTATTTCTCCCAATCCCAATGTCAGGAAAAGTCATTTAGGTGATGAAATTATCGGTCTTTTGTCTTCTCTGGGGACTTTAAACATGAGGAACACACATAAAGGAACGTATTGGGAGAAGATTTCGTGCTCAAACACACATGTGTTCCAAATACTAGTACCAAATCGATCGCAATTGGGGAACAAACCCAAATTGTTTGAGATGAAGATTTCCGACCTAGAAATAGAAAATATTAGTGGTTCTCAAGGGACTTAAACCCAAATGGTAACATAATCGGTCTCAAGAAAGCGAATGGTGGCCCAAAATGGCTTCAACTCTCTTTTTCTCTGACGAGTTTTTCGCAAAAGATACATTTCATGACAAGGCTCAAATTCATGGCTGTCCCCAAGGCTACGACGCTAGTTTCAGCACCATGAGTCACAAAGTTTCTGACTGCATTAGAATGTATACTTCCGCTTATATTTCCGTTTCATGTCATCCCAATTGGCGCAGCTATTGTACCAACAATGTACAGAATGAAGGATCTACTCAAAGGAGTACCCTTTGTACGCAATTGTGCCAGGGTTTCTTTACCATGGATCCCTAGTTATTTATCAACAAATTCTGAACCCCACCGAAAATGTGGTTCCTCGGGACCTTTTTGGATAAATGGCCAGCCTTCAATGGGGGTTTGCCACACAATTCCGAAAAGAAGACTGAAAAAGGTTGCTGGTCTTTATGGTTACCACAATAGAGGCCACCTACGGCGAGGCCTAAAAAGCCCTCTACTAAATCTCGAGCCATGTGTGCGCTTATCATGAGAGTTATTGACGCTATTCGAGAGTGGGTTGGCCCAAAAAACTGAAAAGAACCCTTCCGGAATGGAAATCCAATCTGAATCCAACCTTTTTGCAAAGGCAATCACATCTTACTAGTCGGCTTACTGAACCTAACCATCAATCAGGATCAATTAACCTAGCCAACTTTGCAAATAATTTATTTGCACCCGTTCGACCAAACGTGTCGTGTTTGAGCCAATGGAATTGCATTTGAACTGAATAGTCTCGTACTGCTGGAATGTTAAGGAAATCCGCTTGATCTCTTGAACGTGATCCTCTTAGATTGAAAGCTGGATCGAGGATAGCACCGACAAGCCCCATTCACCATAGATGGACACTTTATTGGAGATTACAGGTTCCATCAGGACCACTTGAAACACTTGGAACACTCCATTGTTTGGGGCCGTCCAATTGGGCTTCCTTTTTTATCCCCATTACAAATTCTAAGTGGCGCACTCTGTCTTTCTTCATGTTCGGTCCACGTATTTCTACAAAGAAGAATCGAATCAGTCTACTCAATCAAATGAGCAATGATCTTCCAAA
Organism: Tigriopus japonicus; assembly: GCA_010645155.1. Lineage (NCBI taxonomy): Eukaryota > Metazoa > Arthropoda > Copepoda > Harpacticoida > Harpacticidae > Tigriopus > Tigriopus japonicus. The sequence goes on from CM021319.1 coordinate 8,609,109, forward strand.
AATGACTTTTCTGACGAGGTTTCAGTTGGTTTCTGAAAGTTTAAACACAATTCATTTTGTTTGGTGGATTGCTCTTTTCATACCTATCCCAAAAGGTGTCGAAAAACGCGTGTTTCTTACTCATTCCTCGGATTCACCTCTTGAAGACCCTCGATTCGTCTAGACTACTTGGACGAAAAACTCTCTCTCTCGAGAGAGAGAAAAAGAGAACATGGAGCGCATTGTTTCGGGACCAATTGACCCATGCACCATGAAAACACTACCGTCAATCGAAGTCATTCACAATATAGCTAGTTATCAATTCGTGATCAACCTACTTAAACGTATGACTACTAAGGATAATTGAAACATATTGTGTCTTAGTTTAAAGCACTTCCAATAGCCTTACAGTCATTGCAATATCAATTGATGACGGTATGGTTCGGGTGTCCTACCATGACAATCAACGGGAAGAAGTCAAATAAACCTCCGGACACCAATAAAACTTGGGCTCCGAGGGGAAATCAATTTCCAATGAGGGATCATGAGACCCTGGAACCTCGAGCTGTCTCGATTCTAGTTCATTGTTTAACAGTTCTGACATGAGCATTGAAGGTCTGACAGTCCAGACTCCAGACTGCCTTTCCCCTGGAGATTTTTTCCCCAGCCCCACTCTGTCTGGACGAATTTGAAAAGGCCGGATGGCTTGTAAACAACGGGATCAAGAATGACCTTTTGACCTTTCCAGAGGTCGACGATACGTTCTACTTTAATCAATTCCAATGTTCTTAACAAAATGTAGATTTATTCCAACGTGGAACAAGAACCCAGTTCCTAACATGACAAGAGCAAAGAGGGGAGGTAGAATACAGTATGTCTCAATTTGTATGTTCACGTATTTCTCAGAGGAAAAAAAAGTTTTGTGTCACGAGGCTTCGACTACGGAACAACAGCATTTTTTGTGCATTTCTCGCTTCTGAAACCCTATAATTTCATTCCAAATACCATAGATCTTCGCTTGGCCAAAGCTTAGCTTTGTTATGGATATGGAAATTCAGAAGCACAGATTATTTCTCAAGCCCACCGCCATGAACATGAAACCGGCAAAAACGGAGGGTTCCACTTTCCGACACAGTTTTTGTTCTACAATGAACAGAACCAACGCAAAATTGCATACACTAGCTTTCGCAATACTCTTCTAGCCTTCCAAAAACATATAGAAGTATCACTGAAACGTTTGTTAGATATTTCAAGAGCCTTTCCTATTCCGGAAAGGTCAAGAATGGAATCACCTTGGAATTTGGTCCATTACGCAAAGCTCTGGGTGATCTTTTTACTCCTAAAAAGGAAGAGAATCAAATACGTAAGGAGAACTGAAGAAGAAAACCAATAACTTCCACTCTTTAAATCTCCCTTTATTGACCCTCAAAATGACAATATCACTCCTATCTACTTCGTTCTATGATTTTACTACCTTTTACCACTCAAAAAGACTTTTTTCAAGACACTTCCATCCAGGGTTCCTAAAAGGACCATCTCATTTTAAATTCTCATAGAAGTGTCCAATATGAGAATGAAATAACAGAACCCTCCTTTAATACAATCGCACTTCTTAAAGTGTAACTGAACCACATTTGTTGAAAGTTCGGTTACATTGTAATAGATGGAGAACGAACCAAGAGATCCATATAAACAATGGCGAGAGCAACCCAGATTGAACTTTATAGCTTCTCATTTCACATAATTCTGGAGATAGAAGAGTACCAGACAAAGGGGGAACTTGGAGGGATAAAACCTGTTCTTTTCTTATCCACCTTGGTTTGTTATGGGCTACAGAGAACCAATTGGAGTCTTCACTTATAACTCCCAAAACAGGGTGGGATGAACAAGGTAATGTCTGGGTTCTCCTTCAACCACTGACTTTTATGTTCCAATTTTGCCTTCCACGCAATTTGAGATCCTCTTCCACCACATCCAAAAATGGTCATTGGCCCAGACGGCTTTGATCCACCTTCCTGGGGATTACTATATAAAAATAGGTTTCTACCTACCCCTCTAAACGTACGAGCCAATGAATGAAAAGAGTCTCCCTAATGAATATGAAGGCAAGTAGCTTCAGCTCTCGAAATGAATGATGGATCGTCGCGTTTTAATCCGAGACTCAACTAGCTCACATCCAAGCACTTTGGAGATGAATTTGGCACTTGGCAATTGCCAGGTCTCATCTCTCGCTAGTCACCCTTTATTGCTTTCGAACACCTTTGTTTCCTCCTATCTCCCTAGGGATGAATCCCAAAAGAAGAAATTACGAAATATGAGACGGATTACACGTTTCTTGGAGAGGGCAAAAAGGCGACTAAGAGGGGCTCAGAGTCGGTTGGGATGGTTGCAAGATACAAATCTCATAAATTTAAAATGACATTATAAGCAAACTTCCCGAGGTGGAACATGGATTGAGGGATGAAGGAACAAGAGAAGGGAGAAGGAAAAGAAGGGGGTGGGATGAACATTCTCGGCAAGGATATCTTGAAATTGGATTTAAGGTGGCACCTAGTCCAGCTTTTGGAATCACCTAGCTGAGCGATAATTCAATCAAGCTCGCAAATGGCTTTTCTGATTCCATATTGGACGAATGAATCATGAAGCTCCAGATATTTGGGGAGATAGAAGATGCGTTCCTCAATCTCAGGGATATCTCGGAAACTCTCTCACACCCTGATTAGAAATTCATGATTGTCTAATTTGTAATTCTCTTGTGCAACTCTCCATTTGAGAAGGGGGAGATCAAGAGATTTCGTTACTTAATCGGATTTTGCCGCTTTGAATTGCAATGCCATGAGATCTTCTCCCGGAATCTCCCCAGCCTTTGAAATGTTTGTTGGGTGGCCTTTATCAAATTTTGGACCTCTGATTCCTCTTTCACACTCGCCATAAAAACTAAAGGGGGTCTCCTTCCCCGAATTTATTCTGTCATCTCCTTTTTGGGAAGCTTCCATTTTGCCTGGCTTGATCCCTCGTAAATCCTCGAAAGAATCGAGGTTTCCCCATTTTCTCTGGCTCTCTTGAAGACTTCCAGAGGCAACACCCACCCACCACCAAAGATCTTCCCTGACAATAGATTGTTGAAAGAGACCAATTTGATCCATGGTGGCAAAAAAACGGAAACTGATTGAAAAATGGTCCGAGCAAACGAGCGGGAAAGTCACGACGTCAAGTAAAGCCAGGGAGTCTGAATCTTTTTTCCAAGCTTCTTCTCATCAAAAACGAGAAAGCATAGAGTGTATGGAACAAGACCCGCTGGTTCACTTTGAATCACTTCAAACGGAAAGAGGAAGAGCGATTGCCATCCAAACCACTACTCACATGACTAAGTCCTTTTTCCCCCTTCCTCAAATCTCAAAAAGCCAGTGTTTTAAGGTTCGAATCAGATCAGCAGGAAGAGGTGAGATTTTTTTAGCCCGAAAAGAGATCGATCGACGTCGTTATTGGCGCGAGTCGTCGAAATCCAATTATGGGCGGAGATGCCCCCGATGAAAGCCAATTTAAAACTTGAGCCGCCCATTAAAGGCGTCTTAATTGACAGACTCTATTTCAAAATGGAGCTACTCATCACCATGATGATCTACTAGTACAGACCCCGAGTTACTAAAAGTATAAGTGGGGTGAGAGCTAGTTGTCCATAATTGCATTGTCTGATAACGTGGCTGAATATTGGATTGGAATTTCCGCACCCTTGAACACCTATCCCATTTCGGGGGATCCGAATAAAGTTCTGCCGCAAGATTTGTATCAACACGAGCTCTCCAGAGGCTTCAATGGGTCCATCCCAAATGCTCGTAAGACCATGGGTGTACTTGATGATATCTGGCCATTCACATTTCTCTGGGACGAGAATGGCGGAACTTGGTCGTAATCTCTAGGGAGCTCCTTTACAAACATGCGTCCATGTACTAGTTCTGTATGTGAAAAAGCCATGGGTGCGAGAGTGAGAATAGATGAGACCACAGGTTTCTGATTTGCAGTTTATTTAGTGGAAATATTCGTTGATGGTGGCTTCGATGTCGAGTGAAGATTGCGCAGAATTTGGAACGTGTGGGGGAAATGTTTGATCATGGCGGTGAGACTGTTTTCTCTTGCCGTGTTAAATGTTGAAAGAGGTAATGTTCGATGGCATAAGAATAAATACATGGGCACAATGGCAGGAATGACGCTCTCCAATCAGACGGCTCATTGTCCATTCCAGTGTGAATAATCCTTTTAGTGAACGCTTGAGTTGCGACAAATGCCGGCGGAAAAAAGATTCCTCATCCGATTTCGAAAAAGCCAACATCAATGTTTTCCCAAAGCCACCCTTTCGCTTCAATTTCGAACCACCAGACACTTATCGTGGTATCATTGCTAACTCGGGTTTCAACGGGAATGTGGAATAAGTTCGAAAAAAATTGGTTGAAAGTGTTTCGAATCAAAGGTCAAAAATATTTTGAAGGAGGAATTTTAGTTTAAGAGTATTTTGTTGAATATTTCTTTAAAACTCAAATTCTATTGTTTTTGACAAAAGTCAACTCGAATTGAACAAGTCAAGCTTTTTTTAAAAATATGTTTTGATACCAAGCTTCTGTATTTTTGTTATCAACATATTTCCCTTTTGCAAATTAGCCTGTGAATATTATCTTATTGCATTAAAATCAAAGAATATGAACAGCTATTTGGCAACTAAAATCCAAGGGTTTTAGCTTCCATCATACTCTCAATCAAATTCCAAATGTTGAAAGACACTTAAACATTGGGTTGAATGAGCAAAAACCTGGTGACATTTTTAGCCATGAGCTAAAAACTTTGAAAACATAACTCTTTTGCATTTTATCGTAAGCACTCACGTGTTTGATTAATGGCTTTAGTTGTTACTAAATTTAGAACACGCACTTTTCGTCCATTAAACTAATAAAACTAGGAATTCGTACGTTTTACGCATCTTTCCGTTTTTTTCGCACTTATTCCACAAACCCATTTCGATCAGGTTCAACTTGTTAATACCGAGAAAATGGAGCTCTAGAACTTGTTATCGCTTTCAGATATAACTCTCATAAAAGACACACAAACCCAAATATTCGGTGAGAATCGAGAATTCTGGGCCAAAGAGTGCAGTCGAATTGAGCATTTCCCAGTCTATTCATGCAGAAAGTGACAAATATTTCCTCGTTATAGCTTCTTTTGGAGGAAAGTAAGTGGCGACAGTTTCAAAGCATGCACGAAACGAAGAAGTAGGAGGAGAAAAAAAAGAGGAGGAGGATTGAGACAGATACGTTAAGACTTGGAAGTCAATAACAGGGTGCCAGAAACAGGGTCTTGTACAAACCCTGGGTCTCTCAAGAACTACTACTCAATAGCAAACTTGGGGAGCTAGACCTTGATTGATGTTACACCCCATGTGTGGTAGAAAGAGGGGACTACAGCTCAAATTTTGTCCTTTTCATAGATAATTCGTGTACCTTATTCAATGAGACCCTTTTTGAGTCGAGAGCTTTTTTGTGAAAATGGTAAGAAACTTGGATGACTTATGAATAATTCCACTTCGAAATCGTGATTTGGATTTGATTTCGGCTTCTAATTGCTCTAGAGAAGTTGACTTTCTGGTGCATACATGGTCCTTAGTCATTGTGTGGAATTGGAGTTTGTGGTTCCAGACTTTCCAACTCTCGTCCGAAGGGAGACACACGCACTCTGATGATGATGATCCTCTTCCTCCTCCTCCTCCTCTTTGGAAGCCAAAAACAATTATCATTTCCAAACCACAAGCCGAAAAGCCATTTCAACCAGTCTCATTTCTTCCCAAAACAGGTTTAATGGATAGTTTCCACTTTGTTCCAATTGGTGCACTCGTTGCAAAAGGGCGCAGAATTTCCACACAGGAACCCCGCCAATCCAAAATCTGCCTTTGTTTGCATCGCCTCCTTTTGTTTATTTATTTAGCAGGGTGTGCAAAACCATCCAGCCTCTAAAAACTACGTTGGGCCACTTACAATGGGCATTGTTCCAAGTTACAATTGAAGTTACGTCAGAGAGATTCCTGACCTTCCCTCCCTTCAACCAAAGAGAACTTCATTCCTTGAATCTAACCACGAGATCCAAATTGGTTGTTGGGCTCTAGTCAAGATTTGGGCGTTTTGCATCAGTCTTTAATCCCGAAAGTTCCACAAAGTTTCTAATGATGTAGGTACAAATCGTATAGATTCTCTCGTATAGTCGCCAGTGGTATAATTTTGTGCTCATTCTCCAAGTTCTCTCTCTGTCCCTTTCTCTTTGCACTAAAACATTCAAATGAGCTTGAAAAGTTGGCTCATCCCGCCATGTGAAGTACAATGCCATTGGACAAAGAGATATCTGTGAAGTTTCCGCAAAACGAGAATACCCAAACACTCACCAAGAAGCTCATTGTATGAACGTGACTGTCGTCGTTGGTTTCATATAGCTGTCCAACCACGCTTTCATTATCAATCCAGTCCAGATTTTGTTTCACTTTGTCCAAGATCATGAAGTTGTGCTCTTTTCCCCCTTCAAAATCTCAGAGAAAAAGAACTTATTTATCTGACTTCCCCCTTGAATGGTTTTGAACTGAAGGAAAGAGATAGAAGCTAGTAGTGAATGGATGGCTTTTTGTTTCGCTCAGAACTCAGGTGAAAAGAAAGATATGTTTCTAAACTTCTCTTCCAAGTCTCGTTCGTATTTTTGTTTCAAAGCTCGGCGTTGAAGAGCGATTCATTGTGCTTTGTCCATGTGGCGTTTTATGAGTCATTCTCTGACATTGACCCAAATATTTACGATGGATATATCCTGTCGTGTGGTCCCCGGAGTGGCTTTATTCTCTTTTCCGCTTTTGTGGTCGAGAATATGATCATTTGGGGACAATGATGCCTTTGTTTTTACCATTTTGCAGAGCTTTGCAGGGATTTCTCTCTGGGGAGAACATCTCGAGAACACAGGAAAGACGATCTGCTTGTTGGAAAACCCCTTGTGAGAAGCAATCCGTCGCTATTGTTGGGACTTCTTTGGGTCCTTGTGGGCCCCAAAGACTTGTGGCCCTTCGAGTTATACTTCTTGACATATGGTCCATTTTCGTCTCAGAGATGAGACACGACCACTTAAACCGATAAACAAAAAACGAACGCTCAAGGAGCAAAAAATGGACACGGGGGAAATACCATTTCGATAAATCAGCTTTCGTTACTTTTTAGCTGGACAACGTTACGTAAAAGATCAATGAATAGCCTTCAGCTCTTCCTTTACCAAATACGAAGAAGAGAAAACAATTCACAACTAAAGCTAAAGGGTATCTTTGTTTTGAACTTCTCGGTTTCCCTTGGGAGAACACAAAGTGAAGACAATCGTGGTTAGCTAGCTTCTAGACGACATGACGAGGAAGCTCAGGATTCGTTTCCTGACCTTTATTGTGTGGAACACCATTAATCACGAGCCATATATTACAATGTGATGACAACTGCAAGATGTTTGGCATATTTCCCCAGATTTCCAGTCTTCGACCAAGGGATCCCCGGATCCCAAATCCCAATCCTCGAAGGAGGAAACGACTAGACGAGAACGAAAACAATCCGTCAAACTAGACTTTGAGTCGTTGGGGATCGGTGATACGACGATCATTATGTAAAATAGATAGATTTGCTCCGAGACAAGACGGTTCATCATGAATGGCCAGCTAGTATTCTAGTAGTGCGTACACTTGGACCTCTTTACCACCGATATCTTTTGGGCGACAAAAATATGTAGGCAACAAAACGTCTGCTGATGATCTACGACTATTAAACAAGTCTCGAGCATAATCTCGACGGAGGAAACAATATTCCGCTTATCCTCAGATGAGTCGAGAGCATCGTCTGATTTTCTGCATATGATTATTCAGTCAAGTGGCTTTTGGGGATGTCACTACAACTGCTCTCATAGAGAACAGCGAAGAGTGCGAGTGCTTATTGTACGTTGACTCTTTCCTGCCTTCAGCTAGAGCTCTCATTGTTGGGCCATTATTATTCTGCACAAAGTTGAATGAAGATATGGTGACATCTCCACAATGATCGATTCAAAGTCATTCAAGAGCCGTTGAGCGAGTTTCCTCTGAATCGGGGAGCCCTTTCACTGGATGAATACTAACACAATGCGCTGAAGTACATCACATTGTGCCAATAACATGGCCCAACCGTGCTCCCCATCATCACCTTTGGGTTGTTTTTGTTGCAAACCCAAAGTTTTCAAAGGCTTTGGTGCCAATCAAGCTGGGTTTTGAGAGCACTGTGATGGGGTGACAGGATCGTTTCAATGATGCCAATTGAATCCCTTTTGTTTGGGTTCATGTTTACGTTTTAGGCACCTTACACATATAAGGAAAATCTTTTGGGAACTTTTTTATCATAAGCATATGCTTTTGGAATTTGGAGCAGGATAGTGATTGGCATACATACATTCCATAGTTGATGTCTTGATCATGAATACTACCCCACGCTCTCATTATCGCGCTTTTCTCACATTGAAAAACATTGAATCACTCATGTCACGAAACATGGGAAAAAGGAACAACGATACTCGCTTGGCTCACCTAGGCTCCACCTCCACTCTTCCGATCCATAGAAGCTTGGCCCTCAAATATTATCGAAAATGAACAGGGTGATGAAAAATAGATCATAAAAGTCGTAGGCTTTGTTTAGGTATAAAAAACAGATTTGTGGTGTAAATAGATAGGAAAGATAGCGTAGGCTTTAGGTAGATAAAAAAATATTATTCGGGCCCTGAAAATAACTTTCGTTGATCTTGTGGATGAAGCTCAAATTTGGCAGGTTTTTTGAAACAAAATACTTTTAAAAAAATCAACTAAAGTTGATTGATAGTGAGGGTAAAAATATAAAATTTTATAAGCAATCAAGCTAATGTGAAAGATAAAGCTTATCACATTTGAAAAAGCATTGTTGCACTGCGTTAAACTTTTGACTCACTCTGTTTCGAGAGGTGCTTAGTAGAGGGCGGTTTGAAGAGCTCATTTAGACAGTAGTGCAGAGAGTACTTTCGGAGAGAAAGAAATTGAGAAAGAACGTCTAGGCAACTCCAGGAAAATCGGCACCTTTCACTAGAGCATTCCAGATTGGCAGGTTCAAGCTTGACTTGATACGGTAGTGGTGTTGAGAGTTCTTGGGAAAGGGAGAATGCGAGCCACAAACACGCCATTTTGATATCAGGCACCAAAATCCTGGAATATGTATTATGTCCCTGGTGTTGTGGAACATGCAATTTTCGACGGATCGTCCTTTTTTTGGAAAGACCCTCATCCATAATATCGTCTGTGCATTCCAGCCTCGTTCCACTTCTCCGATGAGTATTTGAACGATTTTGGGTTCTTGTTTTTGTCACATTGGAACAAGTCGTCGCGTTTGGAAATGGTTCTTGATTGCTAGTAGTCGGCAATTGTTTTGTGTCTTCTGTTTTTTGTACAAGTGTACTTGACAGATCAATTAGATGCTCCACGAAGAATCCCAACAACACTGACTAGCTAAACATATGGGATCAGAAAGTTTTTCGCTTATTTTTGTCTTCGTCCTCTTAGACCAGAAGGCAGATTTCTCGCTGAGCTTTTACTTTCTGATGTTGCTCGACGAGTTGGCTAGCTCTCCACAGGAATTATTCATGACAATTTTTGCTCATTTTCCCCTCAACTGTCACAAGCATGATCAATGAAAGTGCCCAAATATGTTGCTGACCCAACTCTGAGCAGCATCCATCCAACGCCCACTTTGGTGTCGCTTCTAATGCATGCCAGCGATTGCTCATTTCTCTATTGGACGATCTTTCCACCTTAATGTATTTACCTACAGTTGATGCATGCTCGCTTCGCATTTCTTTGGGGATGAATATCTTCTTTTTACTTGGAACTGGCAAACGAATGAAGACGAGTAGGTTCATTGCTTTTGATTGATTACCTTGCCACAATTAACACATGCATTCGCAGAAAAGCTTCCAAGAGAGAGAGACAAGAGCTCACGATTCACCTTGGTCAACACTGCCAAAATCATTGGACATGATTAGAACAAGTCGGTTTCCACTTTAAGTAAGGTTCAAGCTCCAATTGCTCATTAGGGCTGATTAGCGAAAAAAGGATGATCAGGGTTTATACTTGCGCATTGCCTACATTTTGAGGTTCTTATCAGTGATCTTGGCACGATTCAGGCGACGTCAGTACACTCCTAAAGACCGTTTTGGCAGCTCTGAAATGCATTGCCACGGCTCAACGGACTCAGAATTGGCTCCAATGCGAGTGGTATTAATACCTCTTCAGTTCTACTGGTACTGTAGAATGAAGGCAAAGGCCAGAAAAATACGTGAAAAGGCCAAGAAAAAAGATCTGGCAAGGTGCTAGCTTCTCATTGTAGAGGCCTTGAATGCACGGCAGCCATAAATATCGGTCTCATTGCAAGATCAGTGTCTCTAGGATCTAATACCTCAAACATTGCACTTTTTTGCAACGTGCCTGACTATCAGGTTTCATTTCCTTCTTTTGGCCAATTTTCTGCTGACTTTTGGTGGTGTATTCAGTCAAATTGAATTGCGCTCATGTTCGAGTGAATAAGGGGAAGGAAGTTCCACGACATAAGTTCTCGTCTCGGAGCTCTCTTCGATGTCTTTCTGCAGTAAATGGACGGAGTTGGCCCTGGGTCTCATGTGCAATTTGCCTGGGGAGTAGCAGAAGCAAATGGAGTCCTCGGGGAACCATAAGTTAAAAGAAATATTTCAAGTCCCTAGGTCTGCCAGTTTTCGGGTCATACTACTGCCATTGGCTTTTGCTGGCGAGACCCAACCGTTTCACATTTCTCCTTCCATTTCTCACCTTTTGTACCAGACATTGCGGCTACAAGAAAGCCGTTAGCAAATGCGAGCAGTCATATCTTAGTAATTCTTTAGAAACAGGACGAGAACACTTTAATCAAGGGGGTCTTCTGAGCCCTTCGGTTGTTGGCAGGATTTGTTTTTATTTGAACAGAAATCCCTGATGACTAAGAGCAGCTTGAAATTCTGGTAGACTGTGAATTGAATTAGTGAGCAATGACAGATATTAGAGTGTGATAGTGTTTTCGTGGTTGAATGAAACCTGGGTAATATAGTAGTTCTACTCGGTCTGGTTGTAAGTTGGCCATAAAATGGGATTTTATTGTGGTTGAGCATGCACAAAGAGAAAACTTTGTTGTGTTTGCACTAATTCAGCGCCAACTCGCTCGTCATGGTTCAAGAATGATAACAAGGTCTATAAACTAAATTGCTCCTGTCTAGTCAAATTATCGGTCATCTTAATTAACCTCGTAAAAAACGAGTACCCGCTTTCAATCAAGAGGAAACAAAAGAAAAAGGTGATATTTTATGGTGGTTGAACTTCACGAATAAGGGAAAAAAAGAACTCTTAAAAGGACGTGAATAATTGCTCGTTTATGATCCTAGATGCCATTTCTGGACCAGAGAGCCTCGAATTTTTTGGATAATGGACTGGTTTTGATGTTAAAGGATCAACAATTATGCATGGTCGTCCGAAGCAGATTTGTTTTTCCAGCAAAAATCTCATGTTTTGTGCCAAACATGCGATTTCGATGGAATTGACTGGCTTTTAATTACTCCTCAAAATCAGATTCCTTGTCTTCTCAAGAGTAAAGACAAAACTAGAAACATTTATGCTCTCTTGTCACGTTATGTCTTTTTGAATGAAGTTAATTATCTTTCATGTCAAATCTTCTGCCAATCTTTGTGATTTCATTTCCATTTTCTACAGCAATGCCACATTTTAATTTTGTAGAAGGTAAAAAAAAACAATGAATTTAAGACGCACTTATGTAGTTTTCAGGTCGGCCAGAAAGCTCTCAAAATTGTCTGTTAGTAAAAATGAGCCTATCCGTGACCAAAAGTTAATGATATAGAAAGCTTGAATTTGCTTCTGAAACTGGAGAACAATGACCTCATGGATGTTCGACAAAATCGGCAAAAAGTGTGGAAAACGAAGAAAGATTACCCACTTTAGAGAGCTAATTGCATTGCTTTTAACCCTTGAGAAAATGCCGAAAAAGCTCTTAACAAGACGACTCTCTTTTCAACGAGGGATGAATTAGCACAGCTTGCTTCTTTGCAAATCTGTTCATCGACAAATCAGATCTCAAGGACCTCGAAAGAAGTTCTATCGCGAATTTGCATTTTCACTGTTGTCTTAGCGTTGGAAAACCAAGCAAACTAATCTGGGGGAAGAAAGACTTTCAATTTGGGGACGAGAAAAATCCCCGGAATGTTCCTCCCACTGTCTTAAAATATCTCTTTCCCAAGGAGGAATTCAGCACAATTTCCCCCTCTCTTTGTCTAATGAAAGCCTTACAGCATGGATGACTTGGCCAAACACTAATCTTAGCCAGGAACTATGTCGAGAATGCCACACCTTTCCTCAATTGACACCCAATAATTCGCCTGAGGTGCCATCTTTTCCCGAGGTTTTTGTGCCTTCCCCAGATTTTTGCGTGTCAAGAGGCCATAATCATAATCCATTCATTAACCCAGTCACGTGTCTTGGACGAGAGGACTTGATCTTGGTGGTTGATATTGCCAATGACAGCTTACTTTTTGCTTTTTTGTTTCTACATCTGAAGCCTTGGCTCTTTTGTGGAAAGAGGTGGGGAACAAGTTCCTATCTTGAAGGGGACAAAGAGAGACAGATTCTTGATTATTTCTTAGCACCCTCGTGCTCGCCATATGCAGAACCATGCATAGATTTTCAGATCTGTTTCTCTCTACTGATAACAACTTTCATAGAAATGAAGCAACATTCTCGATCCGCTCTAGAACGATAATGGCAAATTAGCCTGAATTCGGAATCTCTCTCTCCCACTCGGGTTGTTTGATAAAACGAGCCCCTTTATGAAGGGACTTGATATCCGTTTCACCCCTTATAGCCGGGAATAATTAGCCATTCAATCTGAGATTGGTCCCTACATCCAACACCCTTGCTACAAACAGGGTTGGAGGGTTTTCGACCTTAAGGCGAGAGTGTTCTTGTTCGATATCCGCCCAGCATCCACATCCACCCTCGCTACTTTGGGATAAATTAGGCCAGTGCAGTGTTGCCATTACTCTTTAGAAGAGGGAGAAGGATTTTCGGGGATGCGAGATTTTTGTGAGAGTGCACATCTCTAGAACTTTGGTTCTTGCATAAGAGGGAAGTTGTACTATGATGGGAGGGGGCGATGTCTTTGGAAAGGAAAAGCACAATTCAGGTCAAGAGGGGACACATCCTACATGCATGTAAAGTCAGTAAAGACGTCGATAGGGTGTTTCAAAAGGACGAGATTGATTTACGTGTGCTTTGTAATAAATTGGAATCAAATGGAGAAACAAAAACTGAAGGAATCATGTTGAAAGATCAAAGCAGTTTGCATGCTCAAAATTCAAGCAGTACAGTTAGGGATGGGTCGGGCCACGATTTTTCGGTTCCGGGTCAGGATCAGTTCGGTGATTTTTTTGATGGGTTCGGTTCGGAGCCAAAATCAGTTTTTCTTCATGATTGTTCTGAACCCATCCCTAGTATCAATTCAATGTTCAATGACTGCAAACCGTCTCCCCATAGGTCAATCCTGAAAAGAAGAGTTCATGACTTCCGTTTTTTAGGTCCACAAGATTTTATTGCCACCCTGTTGCGAATGGACAATTAATGCTACCTTAAAATCATTTTTTTCTCGTATTTTTAAAGTTTATGGATTGTCAGCAGGTCCTGTTTTTGTACTACTTTTTGTACTTTACTTTTTTGTACTTTTTTACTACTAGTTTTTGTCACTACTTTTGAAGCAACCGGTAGTAGACGGGGCATTAATCTAGGAAGAAGGAGATTATGCACGATGTACATGAAGTATATATGATGAAGCCAGCTAAAAAAGGAACACGGAACCAATATTTTGCGTCGTCCTAATATCGGTTGATTCCTGCAAAACTCTTGGAAATGGAAATACTATGTCTTTTCTCAACATACTCAAAAGACCGCTTTTGGCAGAGGTGGAAATAGTGGGAAATGGTAATCTCGCATTCTCTCTCTTTCTTTCTCAACAAGGATAATGGCTTAGGATGCCTCCCGATATGCATTCTGATCCATAATCAGGGCTCCCTCTAGATCCATTTCATTGCCTAGCATCATCGCTTAGGACAAACCAGAATCCCTTTCCTCGTTCCCGATCTTACCCTCAATATAAGAGAAGTGGGTGTACTTTTATCCACAATCTCGTCCTCTTTCTTTCCTTCTTTCTCTTGCGTCCCACTTGAGATTGTGCCAAAAATGGACCAACTACCATAATCGAGAGAGGGAAAAGAGATGGAGAGGGGGGCAAGTGATTAGCCAGCAGGTTTTCGCTGGCGTTTACAGTTTCACATGCATATATTTACGTACTCTCTTTTAGGTAAGTCCAATCGTGAATATCTATCAACCGCTTCACCGCAGACAAATCGTCGTGGAAGTGAAATGACTGACTAATGAGCGTCGCAAATGGCTTCCGACCGATCAAATGGAGTGGCGACTGATTTTTAGTCGTAATGGTTTTTCCTGCCCTTCTCATTGGTTCTTTGTTTACGAGCGTTTAACAAAAACACCTGCATTGAAACTAATTTGACAGACAAATGACAGGGTGCTCGATTTCCTCGTAAATCACAACCCAAGCAATCGATGACAGAAGTTCTATTCCGATTAAACATTCTCCGAGCAGCGGCAAATGCCTGCCTTTCAAACTTTCAAAGTTTGGAGTGATCTTGGCGATTGATTGACCAGATGACCTTCTTCATTAGACCCACTGGTCACAATGGATGGGATTCGTCCAATGACAACGGCAAAGTTCTCGCTCACTCCGAACTTGTCTCGCTTTGAATGCTATCAGTCCAGTGCGATCTCCAATGAGAGTCTATTGATCGGCGTGACTTTGCCCGACAAAAGTGACACAGTTTGACATTGGTTATTGGGCCAAGTCGCTCAAGAATGTTCGCCTTGAGCCAAGTGAGCATCCATCTTGGGTGGTGTGTCAACGTTAATGAGTTCTGATCTCTGGAGAACGACTGACTGACGAGCACGCCTTTGAGATGGAATAAGCACTTTCCAATTTCTTTTGTGTCCCACCATTTGTCTCGCCTCTTTTTCCACCTTGCAATTTGGGCACACAAAATATAGATTGTTCTCCATTTTCGCCCGAGGCCAGAATCCAATTTTGCGCGTCATTGATTGACTTCAAAGCGAATCCACTTGAAAGAGGCGAGTAAAACCCAATCTTTGAGGACGTGCTAAAATGGCCTCAAGAACAGGGGAGGTGTTTGCAAATATCCAAACCTTCAATGCAAAATCGACAGGCCACAGGTCAACGAAGTTAACCAAAGCCTAAAAAGAGGCTTCATATTCAAGCCGTTTTTCTCCAATTCAAACATAAAAAAATGACGACCAATTGAGCAGGTGCAAAAAATTATGCGAACGCCACAGAAAAAGAGGCGGAACGTCTTAATTCTAGTCGGACTCGTTTGGAATCGCCAGGAAGCCCCGTAATTTAAATCCGCTTTGCCTGTGGAAAATTATCACTTAAGCATGGGCAGACAACTTCATCCTCGTCCGCTTTCAACTTGTTCATCATCATTACTCGACGAGCTTCCTTCCCCAAGGAACCTGTCGAACTATTTGATGCCAGTCCAAGACGCTTCATTCCTTCTATGGGATCTCCGGATGGTTTTCCCAACCCTTCATTCTGTGATTGCGATTCAAGTACATTTTCGTACAATGTGGTCGGTGGAATGCGACCAATTGTGTTTAGTAGAAGCCGCAATGCGAAGCGCGTAATTGGGACCGGAAAAATCAAAATTGTTTTATGGGCCAAGGGGGGAAATAGTGATTCTCTCTTGATTTTTTTTTCGGCCAACTCCCGAGTCGAGCCATTCATCATCTTCAATATCGAGACTGTCGGTTTTTGGCACGAAAAACGTTCACAGGATCGAGGAAAATGTCCAAACCACGTGTGAGTCTTTTAATACACAAAAAGTTTGTCTGAAATTTGGAAAATTAACTTTATTTTAGCTACTTCCTTTACCACTTTGTCCTGTGCAGTCGACTCGAAATTATGTTGGCCATCAAATATAACGGCAAACTTCAGGCTTTGCTTTTGAACTAGTGGACTCTCCGTAGAGAAGGGACTCTAAAAACCACAAAACACTCGACTAAAACGTCCTCTTCCTGCCACGATTAAGTGGTCAGTGTGGTTGCGATATGGCGTGAGTTTCAAGATATATGTTGTCACATCTCTCCAACAAGATCTCTACTTGTACTTGAGGAGAGGAGAGAACCACAAGCCACCCAGTTTTAGCACAGACAACACATTTGGCTTCGCAACTATTGAATGTAGATAGAGCCAAAGTGGGACAAGCTAAAGAGGAACATGGAACATCAAGCTCTAAATTGGTATGTTCAGTTGAAAGGAGACCCAACTGACATGATGTAGGACCAGCTTAGAGCCACAACAGTTTTGACTTCATTTACTCGAAAGAGAAGTCGTCGACAGTCGGGTCCAAATTTGGCACAAAATATGAAGCCTCTTACAGGGCTTTTAACTTGATAATGGTTGTTCATTATTTATGGCTCGACGAGTCGGCTAAGAATCTCCTCCAAACGGATGTGTATTTGGGGCCTGGTCCTTGTATTACTCCGTGTGTATGTGGTGATATGGTGAGAAAAAGGACGAACCAAGGTGCCGATAAATAACCCAATGCCCTAGATTAGCCGAGATATCTCTGTGCAATTTAAGATGTGGCCGAGTCCACCCCTTGAAATTGCCATATCTCAGGCTAATGTTCGTTCTCAACCCTCCTCCTCCTCCTATTTTTCTTTGGCTTAGATTGACTTGCCTCCTGGAGAGAAACACAGGGAAAGAAAGAAAGAACTTTGGTCAGGGTGATTTGCCCAGATTATGGGCTGGCAAATCAGACATCACCTTATAGAGGCACCCAGCCCCTTTCGATCTGTGAAATAGAGTGATGAGGAGGATATCCCGACGTTAGACACCCAGCTCAAAATGATTCCGTCTGTCATGGTTCATTAGCTGATTCACCGCGGTCATTTTTGAAATACAAGACGACCCGATTTATCCCAAGCGAATCTAAACGGTGAGATCTGAAGATAGGGTGAAGAAACACTCACTTTGGAGATCTCTGTTTCAATCCAAGATGGGAAACACACATCTCTCAAGGCCACTTGAAGAGTTGACAATGGTAGAGCTGTAGTCGTTTCAGTCAAGCGCATCCAAAGCTGAAATGCCAACGAGACACGGAAACAATTTGGACGTTGATGATAGATTTCGAGTGAGAACAGATTGGCAACCGAGAAGTTCAGGCTCTTTTTGTGCTTGCGGCAAAGTCATAGCTTTTTTTCTGTTAAGAGGTTCAAGAACCTCTGAAAATTGAGAGGGGGAGAAGAGCGCCGACAGCAAATGTGGCCATAAGACGTGTTCAATACGTAAACGAGACAATGACGGAAGGAATATCGTCCAATCTGTGATTTGAAACACTAACCTTATCATCTGACGATGGAAAGGGGGAAAATCGGGGAAATTTAATTAAAACTCCTGAACTTTGTTGGCAAGGAGAAGTACGAACAGTAGATTTTGGAGCATTTCTGGGATTCCACTTTGCACTATTTTTTCCTCCTCGAGTTCAACCAAGAAAAACGTTCGAGTATTGGGTTTGCTCAACTCTAAAGGAAAGTAGTACATTTGGTGTGCCAATTTCAGATTCCTTTTCCAGTAGTCCCCGATTTGGAACCGACTCTTCTGGGGCAGATCCAACTTGGAAACAAAACCTCGGGATGACATTTAGAAGCATCCGATAATTTGCACTGGCACGACTGAGCTCTTTCTTTCCATCTCTCTCTCAGTATTTCTATCTTAGGAGGCAGTTCACAATATCGGATTTTTGAATAATTTATGTCGACCGTTTTATAAGAGGTATCTGTTATCCTGGCTTTGGAGTATTTGGACCAATTCGTGTGCGAGATGCAGAAAATACACACAAAACAGATTCCATAGGTTTTGAAGCACTGATATTTTTTACCGATGAATAATGCACAATATTCGGGAATGTAGCCGTTGGATGTCGACAAAATGTTTGCACTCGGTTTGGTATTTTGGAGCTATTTCTTGTACGGGGTACAAAAAAAGCTAGATCAAGCATCAACAAACAAAGTTTGTAATTTTAAAAATATATGGGGCAAAATGTGGTCAGTTTTACTCCTTACTTTTATATGACCAATAAAATAGTATTTACTCTTTGACAGTTGCTGAAGTGCTTCATATTTCATGATTTCGAAAAGTTAGAAAGAACAAGTATTTATCTTGGTCGATCAAAGATGTTCAATGGTCTACCATTAACCTTTGGCTTCATGATCTTGGTCCAATTCGGACTTAATTGAATCTACACGCAAACGTGGAATTCATTCTCATCATTTAGCCGTCTATTCTTGCTAAGCTTAAAGCTTCTTCATAAATATAACCTCAATTGTTTTGCTTGCACCCTTTGAAAGCAGAAAAACAATAAATTATCGCCGCACCATATAATTATCACTAAAAAATCTATGTGCGATACTGCATAAGCCAAATATTGATCAAATGGGATTTTGGCCGCAACTTAATTGATGATTGCTTGAAGTATGGAAACTAGTATTTTTAGTTTCAGAGCCAAACTTCTCGTAATTGTAGCCATTGGACCACAAAAAATTGCCAAAATAAGCATGATCTATTATATACCATTTCACTTCACCCTTGAGTCTCACGTGTAAATTGTATTGTAGTAACGACACTCCCAAACTCCCAAAGTCTAGCAAAGTTCTCTAGAAAATGCAAAAAGTGCACACGAAGGGCATTTTTTCAGCTATCTGTTACCACAATTAAATATGAAATACGGCGTTTTGAACAGGCACTGTTGTTTTGTCGTTTTCTTTTGTCTTTGAGGAGAAACTTCATGTTCACGTGGGCCCACATTTCAGTCAACTAAAGCAATTCATGCCATAAAGTAACGTCAAAATTGAATAAAACCTCTAAAATCATTCCTCATGTTCTTAAAAAAGTCTGCTCATCTCATGTTACAGTTCGAGGTCGTATCTCCTCTTGGTTATCTATTTTTCAGTTCTAGGAACATTCTCACAGATATCAAATATGTACAACGGTTTGAATAATGCATCACTGACTACCTTCGAGAGAAATACGCAGAGAGACTACCTTCTATACGGTAGAGCTTTAACCGAAAGTCAGTCCTCGTTCCCGAGTAAGTGCTGATGCTAGCTTTGCTCTGGTTGGTAAATGCAAACAAAGCCCTTGACAATGTTCTCTTGTGGGTTGGAAAATGTGGGTAATTGCCGGGCACAACTGTCCGGAATTAAGTGGGGACTTATTCTCTTCGCTTGCAGTCTGACTCTCCTCTCACTTCTCTTGTAGTAAAACGAACGTGTACCTTCTAGTAGATGGTACACTTTGTGGAGACTTAGACAGAAGCCATTCATGGGGTTTGAAAGTCAACTTGGAAGCCTATAAATAATGCCAAGGGAATAATTACCAAGATGGGCGATTCCAGGAGACACATTAGCTACTGAACCATACATCACGCAGAGATGACGATCGCATATTTTCGCTCTTCTCTCGAAATCGTCGAGGCCAAAGTAAATATCGATTTGTTTCTCTGAAGGACTCTCAAGAATTGTGTGGCTGCTTTTGATCTCCAGATCGAAATCAGTCCTCAACCAGCACGCTGAATAGAAGAGAATGTTGAGCTGACTTTTGTTGAACAAGAATTTTAATCTTGCCTCACAAAGAAATGTAGATCGAGCCGCTCGTTTTGAAGTGTGATATCAAAGTCCTCCTCCGACCCATTCAGAAGGTCTCGTCACTCCTTAGAACGTATGTATGTGTGTGTTCACGAATTTCCAACGCCCAATATCGATCCCAGGAGCTGATTTGGCAGTCAAAGTGTGACATTCATCATTTGCCGTAATTTTGTGTCTGAAAAATATCAACTTCCGTCTCTCTTTTTCCCTCGCGAGTCCCTCCAAGTTCCAAAAGAGTGTTTTCGAACAGGGAGGAAGCCATTTGCTTTCAGCAAGGCATAAATCACCGCAGAAGATTCAATTTTGTGGCCACTATTTAGTGCTTGGAATCGTGGAGGGGAACTGGTCTAATATCAATGGATATCCTCTCTTCCTTTCGGGTTGAATTGAATGCTAAGGAAACCGTTGCACGAGCAGAATTAGTGCAGAGTAAATGCTAAGGAAATGAGGCCATAGATGAATTCTATCGATCCTCAGGCGTCTTTAGAGCATGGCCGAGTCGATGAAGAATCAATCCGTTTCAGCCCTTGAAATTCAAAACCAAGTCCTCCCAGTCCCTCAGGTTTCTATGTCTTGCAGCAGGGGTGAGAGATTTGTCATCAATCTCAAGGTGAGCTTGTCTGAAGAGGGTCTCTTTCGCGTGGCCAAGATCATATTGTACGGCAAGATGTCGTTCTCCCAGAACAGTACCCTAAGCACAGTTCAGATGCCAAGCTTAGCATTGACAAATGATCTTGTTGTCAAGTGGACTTGCCACACCAATATTCAAAGTTTTAAAGTAGACTTCAAAAGAGCTCGTTCCCTGCTTGTGGAGTTGTTCCTAATGGTCTTAGTAAGATAATGATGATCTCTGTTCTTGGCGGTTTCAATTGCACTTGTAGGTTTTTGTCATTCAACTGGCCGAGCAAGTATCAAGATGGATGGTTGGATGATTGGGAAATCCTTTGTGAATCTTTGGTGACGGAGGAGGATCAGAGGAAGATCAGTGGAGCTAGAGTGCACAAAGGTATTTGGAAAACAAGCACAAAATTTGTCTGAAATAGACCATCAAGAAGACTAATGATGATTTCAACGATTGGAATTGAAGCTCTTGGCAGAAGCGTTGGCGTCGCTGAAGAAATCACTTACTAAAAGTTAGGAGCAACGTGTTCACCATGTTGAACTGTTGGTTAAGCCAAGCCACTAAAATTCAAAATTGATTGACTCCATTGGTGGGATTAGCTCAGTTCGCAAGCTTCAATTCCTCTAAAAATAGCGTTTTTAAGTCGTATTATTCATTGCGTATGTACTAGATTGATTCGCCATCAACAATGAGTTAATGTAGATAAGCCTATTTTTCCAAAGGTTTAATTTTACACTTTGAAAATATTTTCAAGGAGTTATATTTCATCAACGTATTTTGAAGTGAAATATTGAAGAAAATGCCATAAGGCAAAGGTCATTTGATTGAAATCTGAGTTCACAAGGGCTGCACTTGGAAAGACCTAGCCCGTTCCTTCAATTTCCCGATTTTCAATTCTTAAAAAAGAACTCGTAGAACTAAAGTTGGCATTTGGGATTATCGTTTCCCACAAGATTATGGCAATGAAATTGGGTTTGACGTGTGCCAAAAAAATGAGGATGAAGCGAGTCATTTCAAGTCAAAACGAAGAAGGCAAGAAGAACAAGTCTCCCAAGGCAAAAGGCTGTGAAGACTGATCACTTCTGATTTTATAGGGCGAGAGCCATCATTTCTTTCACTCTATTTCTTCCTGTCCATAGATGTATTCGCTCGAATGGTCCAGAATGTCTCAGAAAATGTCTCCAGCTCTTTCGTACTTGGGTGGAGCTTGGCCATTAGAGGGAGGTTTCCTGCACACAAATCCAGAAAGAAAACGAGTCTTTGGAACGTGAAGATGGAACTGTTTCTCTATTTGCTAGTCTCCCGTTCGTTTTCGCAAAGTGGACCTCCATATTGATGTTTGACATCTATTTGATTGATCTAAATGAGTCCGGAGCACTGCAGTCCACTCAAGATGTTCTTTAGGGAGGAGACCTTCTCTACGCAAAATACATTCCTCTTCCACGGGTGAAACTAGTACAGTCTGTCTCGCATAAAATCTTGAGGGATATTCATATCAATCAATTATCTCCCCGTGATTTGAGGGTGACTTCAGCCCAATAATATCTGAGTCAATTTGCCTCAACAACTCACGCTGAATGAATAAGTGTAATCGAACGAATTCAGCTGTGGATTCTGGGGCCAAAATGACTAGGGATGGGTCAGAACTAGGTTCTGACATTTCACAGTTTTAGTTTGCTACGTGAGGAACAAATTCTTATTTGAATTGATTGTCAAAATGAAGAAAACGAGTTTGGCTCACGAATTTTGATTAAATTTTATGGAGGGTGAGTCTCGACTCCGACGCATCCCTAGCCATTTTGGCCCCAGAATCCCCAGCTGAATTCGTTTGATTGCACTCATCCATTAACGTTTCTTTACATTTAATCGGGCCAAACTGTCGAGACCCGAATGGAAACCGCCCCACAGACCCTAAAGAAAGACACTTGCCAAGGGTGACACCGAAAACTTGGTCCTAGAATACTACAGAAGGTGGTGGTACCATTATGTATCTCTCTCCCTCATTCTTGGAATAATCTGCTGTTCTTCTTGTACTAAAATGTGCAGTTGTGTGTACTGTACAAGATGGTTCAGCAAGTGTGTTCGGGCCATTGGCTCGTGCTAAAATGAAATGGCTCATGCGACATGCAATATTCATTGGCCCTGCTGGAATTGCTAATGGACTGAGAACCAATATAGTGTGTACAATTTGGTTAGTGGACATTTCTTTGATTGAGAACATCCTCGTGAGCAATACATACATATCAATTCGAGAGTAAATTGCATTTCTTCCACCACTCTCACTATTCAATGAGTTGAACGCGGATGAGGATGCTTTTGAGTGGGATCGATACCTCGGATTGAACTTGAATGTGATTTGCATAATTCTATTTCTTGCCTTTGATTGCTTTATTGGATGTTCATCCAAGTAAATCCTAAACCAAGCGTATCAAAGAAACGAGTACTTGGAAAAAAATGATGATGATGATGAAACAACCACTGAATAGTACGTTAACGGTCTCGAATGCATGAAACTTGAATTATTCTGTTTGAGGTTATGTGTATCCAGACTCATTTATTTGCATTATAAACCATCCAAGACAGAATTGGAGTCAATGCTATGAAAAGAAGGGAATATATTTCAAGATAAATTGGAATGGATTGACCAAAAGTTTTTTCGGCTTTTTCTCAAATCACGACCCTTTTGGGAAAGGTTCTGTTTGAACCACTCAATGAAAACGGATCAAGTGAAGGGGAAATGGCCGAGGATGTCACAGAGCTCTTGGAAATGGTGGGTGGGTGGAAACCTGCCAGGTTTATCTTTCTCCAGAGATGAATCAAACAATGAAAAAGCAAGCATCTGAGCAAACACAAGTGTGCTACTTTTATAGTTCTCGTTCACTACTTTTGGACCTACAGTAGTGGCACAAGACAATCCGTGGAACGAAGGGGGAACGGAAGGGGGAATCTCGCACTTTATTGGTAGGGAATCTGTTTTATTAAGTTTACACGGCCCAACTTGGCACCTAAGAGCAACTTTCTGTCGATTCTAGAGAAGAATAAGGCTCAGGAGGGATCTTGAATAAAATTTATCTCCTTCTGGGGCCCAAAACTTGGGGCAAAAATCTTGGAACGAAAGCGTTCCTTTCTAAAGTCCTCGTTATCTTTTGGTCGTTAACTGAACTTGTCGTCATGAGCATATCTTTCAACAATTGGCATGGTAAGCAAAGATAAGCAACATTAATGTATTCTTTAGAGTTGCGTCACATTATGTGAGGGCAATACGATAAAATCGATGAATGGCAGTTTCTTTGAAATATTTCGAGCGTGTTTTAGTGTTATAAGATCAAGCTTCTTTATCCCCAAAAATCCCGAGCCTTTGGGTTTGCCGCTTTGAAAAGAATCTGGGCTCATCATCTCGGTAAAATAGGTGTATAGTGTTGTGAGAATCTCTTGTTTTAATGACCTTCCCAATAACAATTGCTCTTGACGAGGTTCTTGATAAGGTTGCCAAAGTGTGGCACACTTTTTAGTACCCATCACCTAAGTAAGAAAATGAGAGAGGGCGACCAAACTTTCTCCGCTTTCTCTCCACCTTATTGTCTCCCAGGGTCTCTAAAGACACTTTTGTTACCTCGCATTTCGCTGCAGGAGAGGGTAACTTTTTTCCTTGGTTCTTTAGACGTACGACTCCTCAACGTTTTTGGGTGCATCCACTCGAAAGTTGAGTCTAAGTAACTCTTCAGCTAGCGGCAGTTCCAAAAGTCATTCAAGTACGCTTATTGCCAGATGTAAAAACATCATGACATTTGGTTGACGATTTCATCGCCTGAGAACTATGTCACATTTACGCGGCGAAATATTCCAAAGACTGTCAAAACCATTTCGATGTACTCCAAAATATTCGAAGCTTCTCGGAATTCCTGCTGGCCCCAAAAACCATTGAGGCATGCTGCCATTAATCAGTGTCGTTCACTTTTTGAATCCCGCTTTTCAGACCAAAAGATATATCCATACAAACGGCAATTCGAATTCAACCGCCAGCCTCTTGGCAAACTTTGGGGAAAACTGTCAATTTTACGACTTGAATTGATCTAGTGCTCAATGAGCTGTAACAGCAACAAACACAACAAGGACGACAACCGCGACCTCAGCAACGCCAATGAGATGATGAAGACCAAGAATGAAACCAAACTTTTCGGTTTACTACTGGCTTTTATGACCCGCATCGTCCACAAGTTACAGTCCTATGCATAGAGAGGATATCCACTAGAGTGCTCTCGTAAAAAGTTGAGAATGGAGTGTCGTCACATAGAGAAGTCAAAAAATAAGAGCTGGAACTCACTCGATTTTGGATCCCTTCCGAGGTTATCCAAATATGGTTGAGTCAGGCAAACAATTTGAAAGCAAGGAATCATGGAATTTATCGGTCTTCTTCACAGTTGAGACAATAAAACGACTCATTCGTTGGAGTCGTATTGTTGTAATATCAAGGGTGGATGGGAAAATGAAAGGAGGAGGGGAAAAGTTTGCCAGGCAAGACATAAGGGAGAAAATTGAATTTCCCTCTACCATGAGAGTCAACTTGAACTTCTTTTCACCCTCGTCTACTTCTTGCTCCTTCACGTGTTTAGAGCAATATTTATCCATTTCAAGCCCAAATGGCAAAACCATATGCATTGAACAGCATAAGGCGAGCATTGAAATTTATATTCACCAGCCTTAACAAAGAAGAACGGAGTTATCTCGAGATGATCAGACGGGGTTAAGAGTCCAAAAGGAAAACACTTAAGCCTCAATTTGTCATCTCTGATGATATTTTTAGGAGGGTTGCTGAAGTATTATTGGTATCGCACCACGTGCTCGAACTACAAAGTGGTCGATTCTCATTCGGCGGCCAAAATAAAGTCGGCATGACTCCTCCTGGCTTTTTATGTTCTATTCCGAGAAGGTCCATGCCAACGTGGTATCCATGGTACTCATCGCGGTGGTTGGGAGGAAACCTAGAAATAAAAATGGAAAATAGAGGACACTTTTATTGGCCCCCCTCTCCTCCATTTGGTTGTGCCGAGTGAACTTGGTTGGGTGGAACGAGTCAGACATATAAAAAGAGCCAAAGGGCTCACAAATCATTTCGGAGCGGGTCAGTTCCAGTTCAAAGAGAATTTATTACAATTGGATAACCTTACAATCAGATGACGGCAAATATAAATAACCATACGAACTGGGTCTCCAAATCGATGCCTGAGCGTTCCAAAACAATAAACATTCCTTCCGGCTTCAAAACTTCTCTTGGGAGAGCGAGGACAACGCCATATTGAAGACATTGAGAAAACCTCTCGCACCCAATAACCATCCAACCATCCATCCTCTCTAGGCAACCAGAGGTCATGAGAGTCTAATAACGATCCAATACCAACGTGTCTTGGGACCTCAATTGGGTCGGAGAGAGGTACAACATTATTTAGAGCCCGTTGTGTATCCCCACTGTTGGTTTTGTGGGCAATATTTCCTGATGAAAGGGTAACGCCAGTTTATGGCTAGTTTGATCAGAATTGGGGAGGAAAAGGCGAAAATTGAAAAAAGGCCACTCCTTTGTGTTTGTAATGCCGGTTTTTGTGAGAAGCCTAATCAAATAAAAGAATACTGGCCAAACCATTCCATAGATAACAAATCTCTCTTTGTTCTACACCCTCATCCCTGATCTCCCCCAAAACTTTCTATCGAGCTTAATGAAGATGCAATAACCATCAATTATCATCGTGGACAAAGGAGGATGCGAGTTCATTAATTGCGGGTTGCACAAGCACTAATCGGCATGCATAATGTCGATTGCTCAGCAATTATCCTTGGAAATTCGAGATTTGCGCATTCTTGGAGAATTTGTGATGCGTAGACTTAATCTTGAAATGGGATTGAATCATCAAGGCCAGGTGTGGTACTTGTAATCCATATCCGGATAAATGATGACTTTACAACAAACGATAAAGATATGTTCTCATTTTCCCCCGCTTTGATCGATCTAGAATGATTAGATCCAGAGATAACATTATCATCACTACGATCATCATCAAGATCATCATTTCCTCTTGAATTCAAGGGTGGACGTCAAAAACTTTGACTGGCTTGCTAATTTCTACCACGACCATTTCAAAAACCTACCAAGCCAATCTACGGACATTGAAGAACCATTGGTTTCTTACTTCTCAAGATCATTGCCCCTCGAATATTGATGGCAACCCTGTTTTGGCGAAAGAACATAAAAGTCCCAAAGTCGTGAACATTTCCCCCCTCCCGATAATGATTTCTAATGATACATAAACTAGATTGGACGAGTGGAAAGTGGTGGAAATGCCTATTCCTCCCTCTCTTCAAGTTGTTCCTGTTGTTGCTGTTATTGTTGTTGGCCTGCTTTCGTCGGTAGAGTAAATTGATGTACAAGTGACGTTCGTTGAGTGCGTATCTTCGTCATCTGGCGGATATTTGTAAATAAACTGGGATAGGATCATCATCTACGTTGATAGGACGGCCTGGTATCAATGCCATTGCAGTTTTTCTGCATTAATGGAACAACGTTCTTTCCTCAACGTTGGGACGAACTGGAAATTGATCTGGAGCATTTCTGCGAACCCATAATTGTTGGAGTCTATCAAGGGTACTCGTTTGTGTATGAACGATTCAATAGGGAGATGGTAAACGGACTTTCTCTTTTCCTTTTGTCATTGGTTGAAGAGGGTGGATGAACTGGTGATAGAGTCATCATAGCAACCCTTCAGAAATCATCCCCCAAAGGGTCTTTTCATGCAAATCAGTGGTTGGTACACGTTTCAGGTTTGGCATGCAAAGATCCAATCATTTGTTACTATTTGCTGTATATCAACATCATCGAGCCAACCCAACTTTGGCCATGATCATAAGAATAAGATAGTAGCAATGCATTATTGTTATTTGCTCTCGTTTTCGTAGAAGCTAAAAAGAAAGAAGGAATGGGGTTTCAAGTTGTGTTTGCCTTCAAGTCCAATTTGGAAGGGCCTTTTGTATAATTTGAAGGCGTTTTCTACTTTATGCCAAGAAACAGGAGGGTTAACATCCCATTCAGGAGGTTTGAATTGGCTGAGAAAGCCAATTAATTGCAGCAGCCAAGGCGCTAAAAGGGAGCTTGAACGAGAAATTGGCAATTACTTGCAGTAACCTTTCCAAATGGGACCCCAGGTTCCCAACACTGTTCAAAAGGATCATCATTAGTTTAACGATGATTTGGTTCTTCTTTCAAAGATAAGCGTAACTAGAAGAATGGTTGTTATTTTTAAGAGGAATGTATTTTTCTCAGTGTACGTGTCAATAAAAGAAGAAGGTCAAAGTGTGCCGTTAAGGACGATTGCCCTGATTATCCAAACACAGATAGATACCTCTTAAAGGTTTCTGCGCACCTCTTGTGGCTTTTCCGATAGCTCAATCTGTAAAAGAATGGCCAAGATAACTTGTAAGAGGCTAGATTAGACCTCGAGCAAAAAAGTGAGTGACCCAAATTGACCTTGGAAAAAGCCAGGAGTGAGGATTTAGCCAAGTTGGAAACTCCCCCTCTGGCCTTAAAGAGAAAACTGAAAGTCAAAATTGGGCCATGAGAGCACAGCTTTTATGAAATTAACATTTTTATTGAATGGACCTCTCTGTGAAATGGAATTTCTGTTACTGATCCAATTTCCACTTTGTCACACAGAACAAAAAAACGAGAGGGGAACTGAAGAGAAGGGAACAGAGGAAAACAGCAATAACAATTCTGAAATTGAGATTGAACCCATAATGCCTCCAGAGAGATTCGAGAGTGGTTCTCATAGAATCTTGAGAAAAACATCATAAATTATCAAGGGATTTCTTTTACCAACCCACCCGCCCAATCGACGAGGAGGAGACAAACTCGAGCTCTCAGCAAGTTGTCCCAGTTTTCCTTCGCGATTCACTCCATTCTCTTGTCTACGAGGTTTCTTCAAGGTTCCATGAGGTTTATTTACAAATTGATCGAAAAATTATTCAAATCCTAAAAGCTAATCCATATTGAAAAATCCATCAACCCGTTCGTTCTATCATTTGTTTCTAGGTAAGTGCCCGCAATGTTCCACTTTTGAGCTCACGTGTATCTTAGTGTTCTCTCTTGTGTTCAACGAGAGCAGCCATGAATTAGTAAACAAATTGGATTGTAAATGTAATCCTCAAAGGCGGAGCCACGATCAAAGGGCCTCGGAGTTCATGGTTCGGGTTCGAGTTCTGCAGAACATTGGGGTTAAACATGAAACGTGGACGCGAAAATGGGGTTCAATTGAATTGAGACGAGAAGAGTAAAATTGGGAACAGTGGCGGATTACCACAATAAAACATGGATCCAAGGCCAATTGGAACACTGCGTCATGGGTTATCGGATATGGAACTCTCGAGATAGCTCTAAAGTCATAATAATTGCACAAGTGCACCAAGAACGGTTACGGATATTGGAAGACCCCCATTTCCATTGCATTTCTAAATGCACTAGGGGCAAAAAGCATTTCCTTTGGCCAAATGGCCTTTAGATTGAACCAAACGCGTTTCTCAGAATCGCTCACAAGCTATTTGTACTCATAGTAGGTACCCACAAGTGTTCACAAGGATGGAAACATCCAGCACTCTTTGATGGATCTTCATTGGAGCTTTGTTTCTTTGGCCTCTTTGCTGCTTCCACGCTTCCAACGCTCATTCTAGTACATACGAAGCTTGTTTGGGCTTGACTTTTCAGCTGATGAATGCCTTTGATTGCTAATGCACACATGCAACACCAAATCTTGGGGAAACAACAACAAGCATTGATGTATCAATCTACCTCATAGAAAGAAATCCTCAGCCTCACAGACTTGGGGATCGGTAGCTACCAGTGTTGGAGATTGGTGGCCTTGAAAGTAATAACATTTGGCTTAAGTCAATATTGACACATTTTATGGCTTGTCGAGCGCATGCAATAAGGACATGCCATCAAGCTCATCTCGGGCTTCGGATCTAGCTTGCGTTGATTTTGAGATCTGTGGATTGCAATTGCTAGAGGTTAAATACAGAAGGAGAAGGAATCCTCCGGAACTTGGAGGCTATTTGTAAAAAGAAAGAGAACATGGCCTTGACACTGTTGAAAGAGAGGA
This sequence comes from Tigriopus japonicus, assembly GCA_010645155.1. Taxonomy (NCBI): domain Eukaryota; kingdom Metazoa; phylum Arthropoda; class Copepoda; order Harpacticoida; family Harpacticidae; genus Tigriopus; species Tigriopus japonicus. Next base: position 8,638,747 of record CM021319.1, read on the forward strand.
TTGGGAGCAATGTGTACATGTGAAAATAGCAACGATGATCCATCTTCATTGACGGAAGCGCTTCCCGAGAGACTCTGTATTAAAAGACACTCGCATATGCATGCGAGAATTGCAAGTGAAACTCGAAATGGCGTGACGAAAATAGTCAAGACCAAGAAGCTTGTTTCCACAAGTCCCCCACACGACTTCTAATTCCGAGGTTGCCTTCCTTTCAGTCTCCCCCATTTTTAATGGACGACTTTTGAGCTTTGACAAAATGGCGATGAATCTTGCAAATCATTCCATTCCTTTCCCCATCCTCGTTTCACCCTTCCCCTCCATTAAAAATTGGTCTTAGAAAAGGATTCCAAAGAACTGAGCAGGATCCAGAGAAGAGATGATGGTGATGATGACGATCGAGGATTTCGAAAGGAAGAAATATTGTCCTAGCTAACTACGCTTTTTAAAGCTTTCAAAAGAGACCCAATACCCAGGCTCCAATTAATCACATGGAAATATTCCGAAAATTTGACAGACCACAATCAAAGGTTCAACCACCCCTTAATCTCAGAGTTCAATTGTTGGAATTGTTTTGTTAAGATTTTTCCCCACAACGGTCCCCCATCTAAAACGAGTAGCACAGGAGTCTCTTTTTTTCAAGGCTCTAATTGAATTTAGTCATTCGTGCCCGTGACATCATCACATGAGCATCATTCTGCGGGTAAAAGTTCCAAAACGACAGGAAGATCAATCTGAAAAAGCTCTCAAAGTGGAGAAGCTCAAGCCAAGGGATCCGTCCGTGAGATGTAGTACGTACTCAGGTTTTCGTAGCAGTGGACCTGCCATTTTAATCCAAGCTCAGCAAATCGCAAGACAAGGCGGAAAAAAGCGAGATATTTTCTTGGAGGAGTTTGGACCACTGAAGAATTCTGTCCCTCTATTGAAGAGACCTTCTTGGGAGTAGCTTTGAAGTAATCGTTGGACCATTTTTTCTTCTCAGTGCTTTAGTTTTCTTGCCCACTTCCCTCTCGAGGTCCTCTTGTCAAATGTAAGTTTTTACTCAACCTGATATGAAAGTGAATGTGTGAGGCCATTTGTGATCTCAGGGCTGCCTGGACAGACGAAGTAAAGAAAAAAATAAAGTTTTTTCCTCCGGACTTCTTTCAGACTTTTTGAGATCTTCTCCTGCTCACCGAGACAACGAAGGCCAAAAGGCTAGAGGATGGTGGTTTGGACCATTGGTCCCTCATCTATGTACGTAGTAGTTCGAGCGCTTCTGTGTGTCAGAAGAGTATTCCGGAGATGGGCCTAAAAATGGGTCTGTTTCTGCATATTTGATTAGATCTTCACGTTCCATGACGTTCGTGGCTTTTTACAACCCAAGCCATCTCACCATTACCAAAAGGTCTTCCTTATACAAGTGGCTACAAATGATTACCCTCCAAAGCCGCACAAAGACCAAAGGTTGGCTCGAAAAGTGGGACATCTATCTGTATGTAGCCAAACATTCGGGAGCTTGAAGGCTGTTCCAATGATGACGCCAGTAGTAACCGTGAGCAAGTTCTTGTTCCATGTCTTCATGGACTGTTCAGGCTTCAACAAAGTCACTCAGTACTCGCTACTCAGTCAGTTAGAGCGAGACAACTTAATTCAATTTGGAATTGGTGAAAAAAGAGCTCCCTAGCTTTTATTGCACGTGGGTTTGGCTGAGGAGAACGGAGAAAAGGAAGGGGGCTGTCAGCAAAAGTGGACAGAGATTTCATGTCTGCAGATCCACAAACCCGGAGCTCGACTACCGAAAGCGTTGTTGTTCTTGTTGTAGTTGTTTGAAACAAAAAAAAATGGGGACATCATGAAAATAAGAGCACTGCAATGGTGTAACTTCTTCTTGAAATATCCTCCAAAAGTCTTGGCCAAAGGTCCGAGGAGGTTTGTGTCCGTCCAAATACGACGTCGACAGTCTCGGGCAATTTTCGGAAGTAATTTCATGAAAAGACATAATGGAGGCGAAACAAGATAAATTGATCTCGATTCCAAAGAATCATTAGTGGTTCATGTCCGACGACAACGGAAAAGCACGTCGTGTCAAAAAACCCTGAAAACTATATTTCAAGCCCTTATTCTCATAGCTTTTAGAAGCACTTGAAGGAAGACAATTCCTATCAGAAGAAAACAAAGGCATGTAACAGGAGTAGCAAGTGACTTTATTGTTGTTTTGGTGCGGTTCTCATGAGTCTTTCCGACCCATGGGGATTTGTAAGTAGTTCAATACGTACCATATTTGGGGGGTGATACACTTAATCAAGCTGCAAAACAGTGGTGGAAAGCTAGAGGAGGGCGCATCGACGACAAGTACTCGTCCATTAGTCTGTACAAAGCTGCAATTGCCGATCTCCAAGAATTAGATGACAATGACCGTGGTTCCGGGATCATTTTTTTCCTCCATTCTCAGCGAGACAATCAATTTTTTCGTCTCCCAAAAGCTGATATGAAGTGAAGAAGATTGTGGGATGTTGGGAAAAGGGGGAAAGGGAACACTCTGGTCCATTCTGTGAAAAAGATCCATTAACTCCTGTGGACCAACAGACTTTCCACCTTGAACGTTTTAAGGGGGCAGATATCGCCATATCATGGACATGATGGATGATCCCTGGGACTATCCCAACCATTCTTTCTCGCTTTCTATGCCGTCTGCTTTTTCAATTGGAATCAATCCAAAATGCTTTTTGGTCAGAAAAATCTCTATTGTTAGAGGCTCTTGGCTCCTTTCACAAATCGGCGTTTCCCTCCACCCTCAAATTTTTTGGCCATTGCGCTCAAATCAACCCCCTGATCGTAACTCATCGACAAGCTGTTCAGAGATAGTGCTTCATTGGTAATACCATTATTAAACCTCCCAACCCCTAGTACAAACCTCCTTGTTCATGACGAATTTGACTAACATGAGTGTGTAAAACCAAAATCCAAGGTTCATGAACAAAATATTCCCGACGACAAGACTGCCACGTGCCGATCGTATTCAGACATATGTGGGAACAACATCCAAAAATTTGGTAAGCCCATCCCGAATTTTCACTGATATGAGAACACACAATAGATTCACAAGAGGGTTGGACGCGAAAGCCTCTAGATTTGTGTAATGATTCTTGATCTTGATGAAAGCTCCTCTCGGTTCATGATTTATATTCGTAGGATAATGGTGGGAGGGCGACTTGATATATTTGTACCCCAAAGTCCGTTTATCGGACATCTGCAGGGTTTGCTGTTAGTGCGTACTGCAGTCCATAGTACTGGCAGCAAATTATGGATCACCCTCAAGCGAAGACCAATCAAGAATTTTAGCCCAGAGATTGTCGAGGTGTTGTCGTTGGTCCAATATCACGTTGGTGGATGGAGACAGACGGGATTATGACCGACACCGAGCCATGCCTGACCACTAACAAGGTGCCATGATGATCGGGCTTCGTTTTGGTATTCAATCCATGTCTGGAGCATTGGCGCTTTCATTGGAATCCCTCCTAGGGCTTCTCATCTCTTCTCTGGGCGTCGTCCCAAGTACCTTCCTTGTCCCTAGTGATCCAACTTCACCCTCACGGTTGCTTTTCGCACCCTCTCGTAAAGGAGCACACCTCTTTCTTGGAAAGAAAATTGGGAAAAGCGAGCGACAAAAGGGAGTGAGTGGGTTTGGTCAAAATCCCCTCTTTTGTTCACTTTTGTTCCATGGTAGAGGTCTTCTTCAACTTTGTACATTCACTGGGCTGTTCCAAAGAGCCTAGGATGGACTGATCCAGTGAAAAATACTACTTACTCGGTTCCGTTATCTCCATTTCGGTAGTATTCCTTAACAAGACATTGATTGAGTTCAAGATGAAACGACGGCGTTAAAAAAGGAAATAGTTGGGATTGAATTGACCGAATTCGATGGATTTGAATTTTATGGAAACAATCAGGCGGAAGAAAAAAGGGAGAAGGGAGGAGGACGAGCGAAAGGAGGCCATTCATGTCTGGTTAGGAAATTGATAAAAAGCTTGGATAGACCTTTCAATCAGGGGCAGGGATCGGAGAAAAAAAGAGAGAAAGAGAATGGACCAACCAAACGAAGGGGAAGAAAATGTAGTCAAACCAATCAAGGGTACCCCAATCCATATGCTCTTCAAAGATAGGACTTGGGGAAAGTAGCTCGCCGCCTATCCATCGTAAAATATGGTCCATTTCAAAGTCTGTTGGTCCCAGAAATGCAATGGTCTTTCCTAGTGGACCTGCTCTATTTCACGGACGACCTTGAGGGCCATTTCGTCACTTTTTCTTCATCTGCTCCTTCCTCAGGAACTGATAATTATCTTTTTTTTCGTCTTTCTGGCCTTATAGTAGCACGGAAAAAGGCATTCTCGTCAAACAGGTCTTAAATACAGCTTGATTGTCTTCATCAATTAATGAAAAAGTCCTCTGCATCAATAATGAATTGAAGGAAAAGTTAAACCTAATCTCAAAGATTAAAATGTTCTGATGAGAAATAGAACGAAAATTTCGGGGTTTCG
>CM021319.1:8643388-8659054 GCA_010645155.1 Tigriopus japonicus
AAAGTTAAACCTAATTGCAAAGATGAAAATGTTCTGATGAGAAATAGAACGAAAATTTCGGGGTTTCGGATAAGGATGAACGGTCTTTTCCTGCCTTTTAGTAGTCGAGCAGGTTGACTGGCCTAAAGGAGCCTTTCATTAGAGACGAGGGCAAAGACAGTTTAATTAATAAAGGTCTAATTGGCTCCTTTTACTATTGTCTGGCTGGCTCTAATAAACCATTCGAGCCTTTTAGATGAGCATCATCGTCATCATGAACGATACTCTGGATCTCGTTTGGGTGACAAAAGATCATAAAGCGTTCAACCAAGCGTGTGACGAGGAAAAAAAAGATCGTCCTTGAGAGTAAAGATGGTTAACGTTAAGGCATATGGTAGATGCCAGATTTTTCCAGGCAGTGTACTGAATCATCGATAGACTTGGAGCTCATTGCAAGTCAGACAAATCTGTGAGTAATCGGGTTGACGACTCAGACAAGCCTGATAGCATTGGTTTTTTCTTTCTTTTACTCTCTTTTTCCCTTTTTCCTCGCCTAAACGCACATGCAAACAAATTCTAATGCTTTCTTATTCTATCTTTTTGCTGACTCTTCCAAGAAAATCGGGAGGAAATCTTGATGAATAATTTGGAGGGGGATAAAGAAGATCTCGAGTCGATGCTATGAGTGCCTTTGAAGGCCGTAAAGAGAAGATAAAAGAACTGCAAGAGTGGCAACTTTTAACACTTTAATGCCAGATTAATCATGTACGAGCCCACCGAATCAAGTTCTAGACTGTCTCGTGAAACCACCTCCCCCATTCACCATGTACATAGCAATTCAAGGCCATATTTAGAGCAAGTCTTCAATAGAGCTCGGAAGTTAGGCTCTTCAGTTTTATGGCGCCAAAGATTCTCATCAACGCTTTCTTCGTTGTCACTTTCAGGACCTATAATGAGAGGATATCATGCATGAACGAGTGCTTTGAGGCCTTTGAATACGTGGCTCCCCATCATCGTATCGCCCAAGCATGCGTTCACGCCGCTTGTTCCAATCGGATTCGGGATCAAACCGGACAAACAGCCATGGAATGCTTCTCTCAATGTACCCATCACGTGGCCACTCGCGTTCCCAAGGATGATTGGAACACGTGGAGCAACCTCTTGTCCGTGGCCAATTGCGACCCCATTGGCCTTCCTGGAAATCAGATGGATCGACTCAGTTGCACGGATCAAACTCTTTGGAAAGACATGACATCTCGGACGTCCGTGAGTCCGGATATCCACTTGGTGTGTCTGAACGCCATGTGCGATAATAATGTCCGGTGTGCCAAGGACTGTTTACACCATGTGACACAAGAGGTCAGTCAAGAGGATCTGCCCAGATGGCACCAATGCACCTATTCAACCACGTGTACGGAGATCCATTCGTACGAGCTCCGCAAAGAGTGTGCCGATAATTGTCTGGAAGCCCACAAAATCGAGTTCCGCAAAAGCCAGGAGCTCAAGATGCGAGAAGCTGAGAATCGGAAGCGAAAAGATGCTGAAGCTCTCCTAAGTGGAACCAATTCAATTCTGTTCTCGTCGTCAGTGATGTGTATGGTCGTGTCTCTAGTCGTGTTGGTGATCCATCTTTAAAGTGAAACACTCGCTGCTCAAGAGCAATATATACACTTACTCACTCACTGACTACTCACTCACCCACACACGTACACACCTGTTTTAGTTGAGTGGAAGACTTGAATAAGGACGCCCTTTTTCCTCGTGAAAGGACCTTGGTCTCACTTGAGCTTTCATGGACAAGGTGTTTGGAGAGTACTTTCTTCCCGGTTCCAAACGGAGCACTCAATCCATTGGACTCGAACCTCACTCTAACTCTTTTAACTTGAACATTGCCACAAACAAGTCTTCTTCTGTCCATTGTACTGTAAAATCTGCCAGAAGAAGAACGGACCTCTCAGCAGTCGAATGGGAATAGAAACACACTTTTACGACTACTATTCTACTCCATCATCCACATTTCTTTGAGTTCTTGTCAAACGAGTGGACACAACAGTGATAGAACGACGATGGATGAAACCGTGAACAGATGCATTTTGGCTTGAAATAAAAGACGTCGGTTTTCGGAAAACAGTTAAAACCAATCTCTGACTGCTCATCAAGCAATATACAACTCCAACCCTAAACCACAACCACTAATACAACCATTGTTACTTCTCCAAGTAGTGGTGTTGGTACCAATGTTACCAAACATATACTCTGACCTGACTGATATTATGATCTACTAGATTCTGTGTGACCTCCGTAATTTGTTTGAATGCTTTTTACCTATGTAAATATGAGCTAAGAAACAAGTTCTACCAATTCTCGCCACTTGCACCCATTTACTGAATCAGTGTCTCTGAAGAAGAAAACTCATCGTCCCTTCTAATGATTACTATTATTATTATCCATTATCAATATGATTATCATCAGTATGATTAATACGATCCTCGTTTTCTCGTAAATGTCCTCTTGTAGTTCATAACGTGAATAAATTGCTATCAAAACCAGGACTTTCTGCAGAGTTGAATGTTAATCTCATCAAATAATTTTGTGTATTAAGGAGATTTTTCCATTGTTACAAATGGTTAAAAGATTGAAGTGCCTCAAGAGTGCAAAAAAAGGAAGAAGCTTTAGTAGAAATAGTAGTTTAGATCCACGACAACCAAGTTGATAGACTGACTTTGTGAAATTTCGTAGAAAAGCTCCATTGTTCGTCTTCCACTTTGAAACTCAACCACCATTCATCATCATTTGCACTGAGAAAAACTCACTCAATTACGACAAGAATTGGTCTTTCCAAACTTCCATTTCAAATGTTCTACATTTTTCTCGATTGCTCCCACATTCAATCTCGCAACTTTTTGAGTTTAAGTGATGTTTTATTTGCTCTCAAGAACTTATTTCAGTGATTGGAAAGGACCGTTCTCGTAGCTTACGGAATGTTACTTGGATTGTGAACAAGTGATGTGCCATCAATTGTCTCTAGTTGACATAAACTTACTCGCTCGTGGGTCCAAGATCGACTTGATCTGCTACTCGACCCGACCATACTTGATTTTTAAGATCTGACAGAAAATTCTATGTATTTATTGACGAAAACGTGGAACCAATACACCACCTAGAGAAATTTTATTCAGAAAAAAACGACGGAGATAAAGGTATTTTTACATTTCTTGCAAAACTACGATTTTAGTAGGTTCTGAATGCATCATGAACTAACTTAGTGTTCTAAAAGAAAATAAGGCTAAACTGGCCCTTTGTGACGATGAAGATGAGCAAGACTATCAAGAGTAGGAAAGAATATTACTCCCAAGAAATGAATTAATGCATTATTCCAAAATTAAGATCAGTGCCCAATGGAAAAAAAAAAATGCTGAAGGCACAAGGATGTGTAGTGGCAGTGCAACTTTAGTGCAAAAGAATGTGGTCAAAAAGGTGTGTTTTTTACGTGTGTACCACGCAACGGTAGGTTGCGTGAGTAATTTCGTAATCTTGCGTCTTTCTGAGAGGAGAAGGCATTGAATGAAGTGAGATATATCATAGATATCTTGATCACTGGATGTCGTACGACCGACCGCTTGGTTGGTAAATTAGTACATTGAATAGTCTCCTGGGAATTGATCACAAACCTGTTTATTGTACTGTTTTTCCAACCAACCCAGCGGTCTTCCGCCATCCAGTGTCAAGAAATCTATGGATATATGATATGTGATATAAATGATATATGTGAGCCATATCGGGCCATGGAGGAACTGGTACGGTGCCAAAACCCGCCCACGAGTACGTCTGAAACCATCTCTGATGGTGACCACCGTCAAACCACCAATGAGAACTAGATTTCCCTGCTGGGTTTAAATGGGCAATTTCATCAAGCTCAAACATAACCCAGTTTGCACGATGGAATGTCTCCTGTGTCCTCGGATTACCTTGAACTCAAAGACACGATCAATCAATAAAAGAAACTTGAAGACCAAACTACAAGTTCAAGCTAGGGTCACACCACCAATAACAATCCAGATTTCTAACCAAGTTTGTCCTCTGTAACAAGAACTAGCTTTCTCGCGGGTCAATATGCATGCATATGGCGAGTTTTTCTTCTGGAAGACTTGAAGAACATACAAATTTCTGAGCCATCCATGGATTAGGGCAAACTTAGGAAGTTATCCGGGTTGGTATAGGGTTGTTAGACCTCAGCGTAACTTCATCCTCTAGAATTATCATCTAGAATTGGTAGTTAGATCTTCAAGTTACCTTTAGTGGATGAACATGTCTTTGAGTGTAGGATAATCCGAGAAAAGGTGAGATATTCATAAGATGCGCAAAGTGGGTAATGGGTGAGCTCGATGGAAAAAACCGTTTTGATCTGTTGGGAGAAAATTGGTTCATCTGCCTTTTCCAAGAGGAAAATGCGCTGGGATCAAGGTCCAAATAGCTTACTCAAATATGAATTACTATTTTAAATGACTTACATCGAAAAAAATGTAACCGCCAGTTGATACCAACTGCAATCTGTTTTCAGGCTAAGACTGCTTTTTATTTGTTAGGAAAGAAATAACGAATATCATATTTAACGTTAGGTTGGGTTAGGTTAGGTTACCGCAAGAAAGCTAGTTCTTGTTACAGAGGACAAACTTGGTTAGAAACGTGGATTGTTATTGGTGGTGTGACCCTAGCTTGAACTTGTAGTTCGGTCTTCAAGTTTCTTTTATTGATTGATCGTGTCTTTGAGTTCAAGGTAATCCGAGGACATGGGAGACATTCCATCGTGCAAACTGGGTTATGTTTGAGCTTGATGAAATTGCCCATTTAGACCCAGCAGGGAAATCTAGTTCTCATTGGTGGTTTGACGGTCGTCACCATCAGAGATGGTTTCACACGTACTCGTGGGCGAGTTTTGGCACCGTACCAGTTCCTCCATGGCCCGATATGACTCACATATATCATTTATATCACATATCATATATCTCACTTCATTCAATGCCTTCTCCTCTCAGAAAGACGCAAGGTTGCGAAATTACTCACGCAACCTACCGTTTTGACTGGGTTCCTTTCTAAGCTAGACAAAGATATACATTCAGGGTAAATGAACTAATTTTCTGTGACAGCGCTCAAAGTTTTTTTTTAATAAGTTGCTCGTGGAAGTCCACAATAAAAGACATAATCAAAATTAGTACATTGGCAAAAAGGATCGAGTAACGAGTACTTTTTAGGTTTTTGAGCTTTTACAATTAAAGCATTTTTGGAATGTAATGGCATCACAGTTACTTTTTCGAAAAAAGGAAGGAATTACTGCACTTTGGTTACTTGTAATTTCGTTACAACTGCCCTGGCTATATTAAAATGTTTATGTGGAATGTAGTCTTACTTATGGCGGATTTGGATAAACATTCGATTAAAAGATTTCTTTCAGTGTTCCTCAGGTAAACATTGGGATTTTTTTGTTTAGATTTTTTTTTACAAAACGAGAAACTGCAATAACTTGCATTACCATTTTTGGCGATTTCAGGTAAAGTTCATCCATTTTTATGCAATTATTTCTTCGAAACGTTGAAAAGGTTCACACTCAACCTCTCAAAAGAAAAGGTTTCTGAGAGCCAAATAAAAAAAACTGGAAATTCCAGCGGCAATTTTGTCGCTACTTTTTGCAAAGTGGTACAATATTATAGAAAGTGGCAATGAAATAAACAATTCGGACCTAAAAGCCAAAGATCAAAAAACTTCACTCGAAGGTGTTGGAATTTGGTATTTTAGATGTCAACAATTGCTGTAATTGACAGTATTTTAAACGACTTTATGAAAACACGAAACTACTTTGCAATGCTACCTGGAATTATGGCTTTCATCATTTCTCGAAAACCTGTAAAAATATAGTGCCCCAAGTATTGATTGAGGGATTCCAAAAAGTCTAAAACTCTGAAATGTTTTCAGCTGAATCTTAGTATGAAGTGTGAATTGATGAATATGTTGTTTTCATATAGGATTCAACCCCGAGAACCATGATTTTTTCGGTAGTTGCTGAGAGTGGGTCCCGATCGGCCGTGAGCGGGCCCAGTATCGGATCAGATCAGTTCGGACGTCGTCGGCTTGTTGCGAGTCGGATCCAAAAACGCAAAATCCGATCCAGAGGCAGAAACTGACCTCCAAGGAGTCGACTCACAACTTTGGGAAAAATGTTACCATGGGGGAAAATGATAATTTTAAGCTTAAATTTAATAAGTTAAGGTAATAAGTTTAAGGTAAGGGAAGGGATAAGTTTAAGGTAATAAGTAAGGTAAAGGTAATAAGTTTAAGTAGTGTTTTCCTCTTTTGTAACTACTCTGATGAAGATAGACAGCCAAAGAAGTTCCAAAAATCTAATAAATTTCCAAATATATCCGTAACTTTGGGAGAGTTATTCTTAAGGATGATTGCTTTGGCAAAAATCAGAACCGTTGTTAAAAGTTAAAAAAATGTTGAAATCATGAACGTTTTTTTAAATGATACCATGAAATGAGAGATTTTTTATTTTGGTAGATGAAGTTAAAAAACTTTAAATGTCACATTATAGAACAATCTTTATTTAACTGATTTCTAGAGCGAGGATTTTAACTTAAAAAACTTCTCTATGGACTTTTGGCCCGAAAAAAACGTTTTTTGGGTTTTGAAACTTATTTTGAACTTATTTTTGCATTTTGTAGAATTTTTTTTGACATTTTAATCCGACCTAAAAAAGGTCGTCAATATGCTCCTGGGAGAAAGACCGAGGACAAAAAACTTTTTACCAAATAATCGAGAACAAAAAAATGTCGGCTAAAAAACAACAAACCTAGACCCATAAGTGGTTGCCGACCCTTGCATTAAAAGAACTGGATCGTTTGTTATGATTGTACTTTTCCATTATTGTGTTGTATTAACTCCAAGTGTCAATTCCGTTTAATTTCTTCCATTGATCAGGGAAAAACAAAAGAGGAAACCTCGGCTAATTAGATTAATTATTCTATGATTACGGATGTTCTCCCCAGCATTCGAATAATTGGTCCATCTGGTAATGAGAATACACAATGCTTGATGTTCAAATTGATTCCCAAGCTTTGTTTGAAGTATCGAGAAGGTCCACGTTTCACCTCATGAAGTGGTCGAGCAAAGAGAGGACCTTCCTTCCTACAACAGACACATTAGAGGCTTAAGAAGGCCTTTGTCCTCTTACTCTTCATTGGCAGAAGTCGTACTGACTCGAGAGAAAGAAGGTTGAAAAACGGAAAGGAAAGCATAACCGCCGCCCAACTCCAACCACTCTGCAAGTTGGCACAGATACGAAAGTTCCAAATGGGAAATTAAGAAATATGTAAAATTCATTCTCAAAATTTCCCACATTGCAGTTACCGGGCAATCCAAAATAAATGGGAATAAAAAAGTCAGCGTGTTAAACAAGCCTTATTTGGCTCTGCAAAAGTAATTTACAAAAGCAACTTCTTTGCTGCAAAAGCATAACAAATGCTATATGTATCTTTTCTACTGTAGAAACTCTGCTTATCGGCCTCGCTTGTTGAAGGCTAAAAAAAAACACTTTTACGTATAAGCCCCAAAAATGGAGAATAAATGAACTATTTTTGCCAAAAATAAATGTAAGATTTTTAATCCAAACTTCCACATTCGCCAATAGATGGCACCAAAAGCAGGGCAAGTAAGGCAAATAGTCTTGGGAGCTTAGAGAGTGGTGTTTGTCTCTAGTGATGGGACCAACTTAAACGTGTCGCCGTTTCTTACCTAGAGGTTTATTTCACTTTATTTTTAGGAAGTTTGTCAGAAAATGGCAACACTAAAAATAAAAACATTATTTGATTGCCTCAGTACTAGTCTCCCTCTTCAATGCCATCTATTGGCGGACTTGTAGGCTTTCATTTAGTTGCTCTATCCAATGAACCAATTACTGCAACGCCATGCAATGATTTGATAAGTGATGTTAATTGACACGGTACCTTCAGTTCAAAAATTGAACTCATTTCAATTTGTACATGCATTTAAGGTGTGGCAAGCGTTTCTCAAAACACGCCACTACATCAATCTAGACATCGCACCACATCTATGACTAAAGGCAAGCAAAGCGAAAGGTCGTTGGAACCGAAAGCAAGTTGGAACCACTCAAGGACTCGGAGAGAGTGAACGAACGAGTGAGTGAGTGAGTGCGTTTGAGGCTTGAAGGAGAACTACAAGCGAAAGAGAGCATAGAGAGGCAATAGTATGAACAGCTGGATTGGGTTGGGATTGTGGAAATTACTCGAGAGAAAGAGTATTCTGGCCTCAGTTTCTTGAGGGAGGGAGACATCAAACAGCAACGTGATCCTTTGGATCAGATTTGGCATCCACGTTGCAATTGAATCATGATAGTCTTTCGGTGACCCTTCGACCAAGCATTGCCAACGAATTGACCAGGTAAGAGTTTCTTCTGCTTTCTCACCAGACGATTTGAAAGAACAGTTACTTGTTGACTTTGTAGGTATCCTCCCATGACCATTTGGTACAATAAAAGGGAACCGTTCAAACATAAAAGCGGTTTATTACCATAAGGTTAAGTGTGAAAAATATTCAAGTGGGAAAAGCTGTTCAAAGAGTCATGCGATAAGCTGCCCTCAAAACTGGCTTTTGAGTAACTGCTTGCAAATTAAGTGCTCATTAAATGAACCCGTGCAATGGAGGTTGAGCTCATGAATAACTGATTCCGTGCTAATGGAACCAACCCTGGAGAGATTTGAGATTAACAACCTAAACCCCCATCGTGCAACGCTATTCCCTGGCCATTTCATGGCTCCGAACACGGACGAAGAAACATACGCGTACTTATACTTGCCTTTACTTTGGTTTAACCATGTCAAGCAATATTGTTAAGAGTTTAGTTGTATACTTGATGGTAATATGAACATCCCATGACCTATAAACCGCATTTGGTTTTCATGAATGCGCTTCCGAATGGTTAAAGAAATTACATTGCAAAGAAAAAAATGAAACCAGGGTTAAAATGGCAACACTGCCAAAAATCCAGATCGATGTGTTTCGAGTTGGATTTTTGGCAGAGTTTTGCCATTTTGGTTTTTGGGGTCAAACAGCCGACCACAACTAAACTTTTCAACAGGCAATCGACCTTACCTGCCAACTCAAAATCCCTTTTTATAACTATCAATGAAACTTGAAATAGAACTAGTTCGAGTGTTGCCAAATTGGTCCCTGTTTAGATCTTTTCAAAAAGTTCTATGCAACCTGACCTTTTTAACAGCGATAAACCTCCGAGTCAAAAATGGCAGCATTCTCAGTTCGAAACACATCACTAAAAAAAATTCTCTGGACTGAAGTCGGAGGCTACGAAGTAAAAAAACTCAAGAAAGGACACATTTTACCACTGTGTACTCACTGTGTGTATGATGGAGAAAAGCCGACAATTTGGTTACTTCAGATTCTTGGACGCTTTCGCCCAAAAACTTTCACGATTAACTGGTCTTTTTTCCAATCGAAACCAATGTTGCTTTTGGCACATCATTTTTCGTGATGCTCTTTGTCTTTCATTTATGCATTTAGAGTAGTGATGGACCGAAAGCGCTTTTGGCCGAAATTTCGGTTTCGGTTTCGGTTATGCCTACCGAAACCGAAAGCAGACAAGCACTTTGACAACAAAATAAAAAAATTGGTCCAAAAACCTCTGAAATTTAAGTTTTCCGATTTTTCAAAATTTGCGACTACCCAACATCGAACACATGAGCATTCTAATTTTTAAGGCAGATTTTGCATTTGAACAATTTTGTAATCAGCTGCTTTCGGTTTCGGTTTCGGTTAAGCCCTCTTTCGGCCGAAACTTTCGGTTTCGGTTATGAGCCCTTTCGGTTTATCACTAATTTAGAGCACTCAATTCTTCTTCTAAAGCGCTACAACAATGAAGTGCTTACTCTAAAACGTTAAAATCAATGCAATGAACTAAAAATATTTTTTCAAAACTTAAATTTGATTGCTTAAATATGAAACTAAATCCCTTTGGACCAAAACTGTAAAGGTCCCCTTGAAGGTAAAGGTAAAAGTAACCCTTTTGGACTTCCCTTCTGTCAGAAAATGGTGGGTCTTCAATGCACTGATATTTAACCATGATCTGTTTGAGACCCATCTTTTTGGAATTCATTAGATACATAATGATTGGACATGGACATAAGATTGAAGAATCGAAAGGGAAGTCGTTTCAGAGAAAGGTTAAAAACGTGTTCTTGACGGCGCAAGAACCTTTTGGAAAACCTATCAAATTTTCATATACTGTACCTTTAACATTTTCACTCCCTGAGGCATTTAGAGCCTCCATTTTTCTTCTCAAACAGAACTGCTGACGAACGAGCGAAAGATAACAATCTAATATCGAAAGAAACCTAACCTGATTCATTTAGCTATTTTGCAAGTATTTTCTCTTCCACGAATTTAAAAAAAAACTGTTACTTTCTCTTGAATCACGCAAATAAATCAGTTCATAACAAGTAACACGTTGGGGTATACTTATTTCCAATTATCTTGAAAGAGTACACAATCACCATTTTCATATCAAACCAATAATGGTATTCATTGCTTAGTTTAATAAGCCACTTGTGTGATGTGTACTTGGATAATTCCCCACTTTCAGTTGATACGCTTGAGTGAAGTAAACAGTACTTTTATTCAGGAATGTTAGGCAAAGCACGAACCACTTGTTTGGACAGCCCTTCGGACTTCCCCTTTTCTATCAAACATAACCATAAGGTCGTTTTGGTCTTTGTTAGCCATTCATTCTTTGTACTCTTTCGCGTGTTGTGTTGACTTTGAAATCGTCAGGACAATCTAATGTTTACTTTTTTTGTTGTGGCCATAAAAAAGAGATGGATTCAGGGAGAAAAACTTAAGGGGGGCCTAATAATAATTTTGTTGGTTAAAAACGAGTGTGAATAAGATGGCACCGAATTAGACCTCATTTGAATGGAGCCAGCAAGTACTCCATTAAGTTCTCTAGTTAATACACGGGTCAATCAAACTCCAACTAAAAGGAATATATTCAATTTGTGAGAAAACACTTTTCGAACTGTTTTTGAACTTTCAAGCCGTTCAACTTGCGTTGCCTGAATTTGTCATTGTTGAGAAAGCCTAAGTCAATAAATGATTCGACTATTTTTTTCCCTCACCAAATGCTAACGTCTCCAATTTGATGTCACATTGAACATCTTAAATCAAAACGCAAAATTACAAAAAATTCTTTGGAAGTTGTGACAATCTCATTATTCATTTTCGGCTCTTGGAATATGGAATACAGATTTTAAAAAGAGGCTGCTCTAAAATCTAGGGCTTTTTACTGACTTTCTTATCTTGTGATACTTTTTGAGTTGGCACAATGTATTTTTATTGGCTCTTTTTTGTATTCATTCCCTATTGATCTGTGCTATCAAACAATAGCACACTTTCAGATCGGATAAGGTTTCGATTCCTCGGATTTTGTTTCTTTTCATGTGAAGTCTTAAGAGGGAAACAGATCTCTTTTTGGTATGGTTCTGAGACCCTCGAGGCTCGGAAAAATACCGTCCTTAAACAACATATTTTGTCGTCTCAGTTAAGACCCACTTCTCCTAATGTGTAAAAAAACAAAAGCAATCTACAAAGTAATGGAGAAAAAGTGGTCAATTTTGAAACAGCTTCAGTTTTTAAGGTATTAAAGCTTTGGTCCAATTAATTAACCTGAGCATTAGTAAATCTATGGTGACAGAATGCTATTATTCCCAAATAATAAATCTTTATGTTACTGAAAATGGCAAGCCATCTTCAGAATGAGCCTTCAATTCAATGTTTACAAATTTATGAATACTTTTTTCTCATGCATTTTGTACGAGAGGTTGAGAGAGATTCAAAATTCATCAAGCTACTGACTTGACACTAGTGTGCCAATGCTATCAGAGAAATATGCTTGTCATCTCCAGATTCCATATTTAAAGAGCGATCACACACCACAACCACCCAAAAAGCATCTCTGTAATCATTGCAACTACGATGGTGAAGGTAAACTAAGCTAAGTCAAGGACATCATTGATGACGTACACTGGTAAAAACGGGACCATGAAGTGACAAAGGTGACCATAGAATGTGCTTTTATCGAACATTGTGTCTCAGTTAAACTGCCAATACATTTACTTTTGTATAATATGAAAACTTCTCAATGAAGTAAAAACAGGCCTCAATGAAGAGTAATTGGTCGTCTGTTCATTGGCCACTAATTACACCCGCACTGAATTCCAATCTAAATTACCTTCCAGCTCAATTTCTCATCAAAAGGACACGAGGATAGAAAGGAGAGTACCGAATCCTTGGCGTTGAAGATACCAGTAACAATTACTGGCTTGGGGGGATTCATCGTACGTGCATTGTTATGGCTCGCATGTTGTCTCTGGATAAGAGCGCACTCAAGAAGCCTGTTTCTGGATCAGAAATGGGAACAGGATCTGTAGCTGGGAATGGAGACGATGACCTTGGAATGCAACAATCCAACTGGAGGCTTCTCGGATTAGGTATGAATCATTCGTGTACTATATTGTACGTACAAGATCGCCATTGCTACGGATGTTAAACGAGGAAAGGCCACGCAATAACAATCAGTCCATATGGCGGAAAATTGCATGCACTTTCGGTTCAACCCAATGTCGAAAACAGGTCTTTGCCAAATGGTTTTCCACAAAAGATGAGAATGAATATTCCATGTGGGAGCTGTGTCCAAAATCAAGTAGTTTCTGAAGGAAAGAAAGTTAAAACTTATCAAGAAACTCATGATAACATCATACACGTTTGCGTAATTCAGAAATGCGAGAAGGTTTTACCTAAAGTGGGCTCTAGGAACGATGTCATCTAATTACTGGGAGGTTGTCATCACAAAGTGCAACTCAACTATATTGATAGAACGGAGGCCTGTAACCCTTGTGGATTCGTATTTAATGGTTCAGTAATTTTCAGGCTTCTTCCTTCTTTTCTACTTGGCCATGGGAGCCTCTGTTTTCTCAGCCATTGAAGGACCAATCGAAACGGAGGCCGTGAAATCTCTAGAAGAGAAGCAAGCAGCCTTCCTGAAAAAGTTTCCATGTGTTGAAGGTGAGTTACGTACATATAGACTTCATTTTCCTCTTAGTGAAAAAACTACAATGCATATACTACATCATGTGGCTTGTACTTGGGTAACATTGAGTTTTTCAAAGCCACAAAAATAAAATGCGGATTGAGGATTTCCTACATTTCTCCCTGAAGCTCTCCCAACTTGTTTCTATCATTATTTGATTGGAAAAGATCCGAAGAGAAAAGTGGAAAAAGTTTAATGAAATTTGATGGCGTGATAGCCACACAATCGATTCTGTGAAAGAGCCAAACTATTGCAAAAGTCTGACGAATTCTTGCACGAAGTTTCCAATCAGTGTTCCATCTTTTAAGCCCACGATCTGGAGCAACTCATGTCTGACGTTGTGGATGCCAATAATCGAGGAGTATCCATTGGATGGAATGGATCCGTGAGTGTTCCATCCTGGAGTTTTGGCCAATCCTTCTTCTTCTCCAGCACTGTTATCACAACCATTGGTAATCATTTCTTATCCAAAAGTTGTAGTTAAAAATTAACCGATTTTTTCCGTTTCCAAACTGACAGGCTATGGTCATCAATCGCCGTTGTCGTCAGAGGGCAAGGTGTTTTGTATCATTTATGCTTTGCTTGGAATCCCCATGACTTTGATTCTCTTCTCGGCGTTGATTGAAAGACTCCAGATCCCCGTTCAATTCCTTTTGGACCTGATGAAGTCTAAGATCGGCCATCTATATCAACCAATCTACGTCTATCTGATCCACTTCACGTTTGTATGTACCAGGAACACCAAAATAATTCAATTTTCGTTCATTTAGAATCGTAGAATATCATTTCTTTCAACGTACTTTCTCATCAATGGATACTTATCGTGTCTTTCATCTTTCAGATCGTGTGCTTAGTCATCATTCTGATGTTCTTACTGCCGGCGGCAGTCTTCACTGCTTTGGAAACCAATTGGAACTACTTGGACTCCCTGTATTATTGCTTTATTTCCCTCACCACAATCGGGCTTGGAGACTTTATCCCTGGAGATTCCCCTGGACAAGCACTTCGACCACTCTACAAGGCCTGCACCACTTGTGAGTACATTAGTTTCCCAAAATTGGTCCTCACTTACGGCTGACAACAAACGATGTCTAAATGATCTATCTTTTCCAGTCTATCTTTTGGCTGGCGTGGTGTCCATGATGTTGTTGCTATCAGTATTCTATAACATCCCACAATGCAATTTCAAGCTCTTCTTCTTGTTGAGACCGGGTGGATGTTGTTCTAGCAACAATGGGAGAGGACCAGGACAAAACGGCGGAGAAAGAGTTGATCCCGAGCGAATTCGGCTACAATCCTCAAGTTCGGGGCCCAAATATACACAACACTTGGAAGATCCCGAAGGAGTGAGTAAGCCTTTAAGTCAGGGGTCGGCAACCACTTTGGAGTTAAGGCACACCAAGTTTGACTAAGTGTCCTAAGGAGCCCATCAAAAAGATTGTGGTGGGCCCAAGGGACCACAACTAAACGATCACAAAGCTTTGGGCCCATGGATGGCTCTCGGGACCACTATTTTGAACTTTTCCCGTTGGTTCTGGACCTGTCAAAAATCATCCCGCAACATGGGACATGTGGGATACCCACATCACAGGTTGCCGACCTGCTCTAAGTAATCAATGAGACTCCGTTGAGATTACAGAAAAACTGAGATTGCACACAACATATTAGGATTAGTGCGCTGATTAACAGAGGTTCAGAGATAAGTCATGGAATATGCGGGCAGGCTATTTTTTGCGTTTAACTTTTAAGCAAACATCTTTAGTACTGCTTTTATTTCAAAGCAGTACTTCTCTTTCAATGGGCAGTTTTTCAGACTAACATTTTAACCAATCCAAACATCAATGACAATAACTAGGGGCGGGGAAAAAGTGCAAATCAAAAGAAGCTTTTGGTTACCAAAAGTTGCACAAAAACCAGCCCAAAATCGTGAAATAAAATGCAGAAAAAGGTCAAAAGCGCAAATAAATTTTAAAAAATTCGCAGAAAAAACTGAAATTTCTGAAACAAAAGCCTTCATATACTCTGAAGTATCTTGATACTTCAGATCTGCTTGTTATTTTTCAATCTTGAAGAGCAAAATTTAGATATTGAAGTCATAGTACTCAATGCTATGCTAGCCTATGCTGGGAGTCGGGAAAATTTTCAAAATATGTTTAACTTTTGTTGCTCAAAATGGTCTTCTTTGTTTTGATAATGCTTAATGAGAAAGGTTAACAAACTGCAAAGAAGGAATTTCTGATTGTGCTGGGATGCAATCAAAGCTGAGTATAAAAGTACTCAATAAATAAGGAACATGTTTTGACTTTTATTAAAATACTATACTAAAAGTAATTGCAATAGCAAAAACGTTGCTGTTGAAAAAAAAATTCTTGTATTCAGTTATATTATTTGTACTCTAAAAATACAGGAAGGCCAATATTCAGTGAGATTTACACCATTCTTGTGTCTTGTTTGACTAATTCAGATTGTCTGAACTTTTGTGATGAGTGTTAAATCAGATTTATATTTTATTTATA
>CM021319.1:8665329-8693154 GCA_010645155.1 Tigriopus japonicus
GTGCCTCTCGCGGTATCAATTGGAAATCAGCTGTCATCGCTTGACAAACAATGTGCCGGTGCTGGCTCTCGCAACCTTTAAAAAAACCAATGTTAGTTAAATATAAAAACAATTACTTTTAAAGAACTATTAACAACACTAATTATCTTTCTTTCATTCACAATATGAGTGACTGCTTTTTATCCCCTCTACAATTAAAAAGTACACTCATTTCTTTTTAACAATGCTTTTCAACCAAGGTGGCATCGAAAAACAGATACACAAGATCGAGTAACTTTTGGTTCAAATTTTGTGAGCGTCAGAGGTATGGTCATCACGCAACCTAATAAAAAATTACTAAGCAGTTCTTCAATCTTTTTCATTGAATCGTGCTGTTAGCCAACCATGAAGAATTGTGTAGTGAAAAAATTTCTAGTTGCGCTGACTCTATTAATTTTGGTAGGATCAAGTGAAAATGCTAAGAAAAAACGAACGTTGGAAAAAATGTTGCAAGACGCTGAAGATAAGGAAATCCAAGAAAAGCTTGCCAGAACTAGACTCGCAAGCAAACTTCCTCCATCTGATCCGAAGCTCAATTCTCAAATCTTTCAAATGAGTGTCATGTCCCAAAAGTTATGCTTTCCAGCCAAGGAAAAAGCTCTCGGCTGTTGTCAATTTGATCCAGAAAGCTTCGCAACTGAAAAATCCGTGCTCTGTTTCTACAGCAATGGCAGATTGGGGAACCAGATCTCATCGTATGCCTCACTCTATGCAATGGCCAAGATCATGAATTTAAGGCCCCTTGTATACCGAGAAAATCATGATTATTTGTCAAAGTACTTCCAACACATCGAAATCGGAATCATTGAGGAAGAGTTTTGCCAACCCTGTGATTTGCCATGGATCAGATTATCGAGTCTCTTGGACGATCCACAAAGATTGGAGAGAGATTATCAGCAAGGAAAAGCCATTGTTAAAATGGATTACCTTCAATATCCAGGAATGTACTTGGAGTACTTACCTGAACTTCGTACAATATTCAAACCTAATGATTTCCATCAATCTCGTGCCACAGAAACCATTTTAAATCACTTGAATGGAACAACACAAGGTTTTGTTTTAGTTGGGATCCATGTCCGCAGAACCGACTTTTTCCAGATGTTCAAGAGGCGTCAATCAGATAACGAATGGAATTTAGCCCTTATCACCTATTTTGACCAAGCTCGGGCTTATTTCCGGGACCAATTTCCAAACCAAGTAAGGTTCCTTGTGGTTGGAGACGATCCAATTTGGAACCAAGAACACTTGTCTGCAGATGAAGATACTCTTGTTATTGGAACCTCTGGAGATATCAACGTTTCGGGCGAGGATCAAGTAGGAATTGATTTTTCAATCCTACTCAATTGTGACCACATCATCATGTCCTTTGGAACATTTGGCATGTGGGCGGGACTTTTGGTGGGCGGAGAGACAATTATGGTGGACAGCTCTGATCATTATAATCTTCAGGAACCTGACCTCATGAAAGCCCACGGCGCTCCAGGATTTCATTTCATTAAGCTCAAATCTGCTTAAAACGCTTCTGAAACGTTTGATTTGGCCTTTTGCCAGAACCGAGCTTCTGTTCGCCTTCAAGAATACGTTTGTTATGAAACTGTTTGCTCCCTCCCGGTATTTTCTACATTGCGATAGCATTTTTAGTTGGTTTCAAACCCCAAAACGATTGTTTCTGTGATACTCGATATAATTGGTTTGTGAATTGAGTAGGGTGAGTGTAATTGCTAAAAATATTGTCACTAGTAACTTGATCAAGTCAAATAAAGATATCGATACCTGTACTTTAAAGGTTCCCAGTCTAAGTAAATGCAAAAGCATAATCGGAGTTTAATCATGAGGGCATTGATATCAAGCATGACGATTGCTAAGGCCCAAAGTAAAGATAACCTTGAATCTGCAAAAAGACGCGAGGCAAGAAGGATGGCCGAATTCCACGGGTCTTGGAAATACGTGTCAGCCGACAATTTCGACAACTATCTCAAAGAGATTGGTGTGAACGTGGTTCTTCGAAAGCTGGCAGTGTTGGCCTCTCCAACGGTGATTTTTGGAATACAAGACGAATCCGAGAATTCTTCAAATCCCACTTGGTTCATGAGGTGAATATCATCTCAAATAGATTACAATAGATCAAGCGATTAACAGACAAATTTTCGATTGGAAAAGGACTGAGACTGCGGTGAAAAGTGCAATGGCTCGTTTCAAATTGAATGAGCCTTTCAAAGAGACCACAATAGACGATCGTAAAGTGGATTGCGAGTTTAGTATTGAAGAGAAGGCCTTGATCCAACGTCAAAAGGATGCCAAAGGTCAACTTTCCGTGATCAAACGTGAATTGTCTCAGGATGGATCGCTCATGAATGTCACCATTACTGTCAACCAGGTCGTCAGTAAGGCTGTGTTTAAAAAAGTTAATAAATGACAATAAACGAACGTCTGAGCAAGAACAAAGTTGGTCACTTTTTTGCAGCCGACTTCTTCTTTCGTTTCTTCTTCTTCAGCATCATCCTGGTTTTGTAACTTCGGTAGGCTCTTTGAATAGTTTTTGCTGCCACGATTCGACGGATGTTCATGAGCTCCAAAAGTCGTCGGGTTTCATCTTCAATTCGATTTTGTTCCATCAATTCGTGTTGTTGGCTTTCCACCTCGTCCAGAACAGTTAAGAGCTCATTCAAATTTTCCGTTTCCACTTGATACTCCTTGGTGATTGAATCGATCGTTTCATGCTTCTTGAACATTTCATGATCGTATTTATCAATAATGTCTTTGACCTCTTTCTCTAATTTTGCATTGGTCTTTCTCATCTCAGCTTCAGCCAGAACATGCTCATTTAGGCATTCCTCCAATTCCTTTTTCAAGTCGAGAATATGGTCCAATGTTTTTGACTGTCGTCCATGACTGTGCCAAGCTAAAACTTTCAACCGGTTATGGACTTGCTCTTTGTGATTAGCAATGATCTCTTGAGAGTGATTCCGAATGGTCTCCAGTTCTTCTTCTAAAAGGGATCGCTCATCGTTAACTTCTTTCATTTTGAGATTCTTTTGTCTTTGTATTTCCATTACGTCTTTTTTCAGTTTGTCTACCTGTTTTTCGAATTTAGCGATGAGATGAATACTCGCCATGAGTGATTCCACTTCTTGAACATGTGTTCCATAAGGGGTCATGATTCTGTCCACAGCAAAATTATGAAATTTCTCAAACAATTGAATGAACTCGTTGGGCTCTTTTGAGGGTAATGCATCTTTCAAGCACATTAAAAGTCGTCGATCGTTCTGGCAATGAAGCAAAATGTCCTTGGCTTTCGTCACAAAGGATTCTGAAGCAGTCTCTTTTTGTTGGGTTGTTCTCCATTTTGTCAAGCTTTTGGTTCTTCGTCGCCTTCGCAGAGATCTCGTCTCATAGCTATCGTCGGTATCAGCATCATATTGATCTAATTGATTGACCAGACCTTCTTTTAAAACTTGTTCAGAGCACTCTTGAAGATCTTTAATCTTGTTTCTTAGACTCGAATCGAGGGCTGGAATGCAATCCACATCGATTTGAAATAAATCTCGCAAAAGGATCATATTAGCTAATGAGTCATCGATGATGTTTCGGATTAAAATTGCCTCGGGTAGAACATCGTTATTGAGATCCCCATTGAAAGACGGAATGAGTCCCATGGATCGAAGGGTTTTCACAATAGTTTTTGTCTTGATGGGAACCATGTTTGTATTGCTCTTTATCAAGTTATTCATAAGGTTGCTTAGATGTTGAGTGAATGGTTGCGGTACATTCCTTGACTTGTCTTCTCAGCGGTAAATTGCGTTTTCAGACCGTGGTATGAATAAGGTAGAGTATGGATATTGGGCTGATATTTTCCATATTCTTGATAGGAAGTCTGGAATGTAGGATTGGCAGGAGGAGCTTTTAAAGGGTTCAATAGAGAACTCGCTTGAGCAGACGTTGCATTTTGAAACCTCTCGGGTAAGTTCCTCTCAGCTTGGTATCTTCTGCAAACATAAGCAAAAAAATCTCCAAATTCAGTCTGTGTATGAGTACAACATAGCTTTCAACCAAAACTTATTTGGTCATTCCACAACATACCTCAAAGTGCGATACTCTTGATCCGTAAGACCATAAATTGGATTTTCAATTGAAGTGGAACTAAGGATTGGGTTTGAATATCTTGTCTCTAGTCCACCAGTGTACGATAAAGCTTCCGGTTTCTCGTATGCTCCTGGATTTGTTGGAAATATCGTGTTATAAGAAGGCACCGATGATTCGATAGCCCTTTTGATGGGCTCCAGTTGAGTATTAGTAGATGGGCAGGCCAAATATTCTGGGGTCATGTTGAGACATAGAAGTAATTTCTAGAACTGCTCCACATGAAGTGGACCAAACGTTTATAAAAGTCAAGTTTGATTGATCAATATTTGTGCAATCTCTGCTTTCTTCCTGAAAGTTGTGCCATTGAAGTCCTTTACCCTTCAAAAAATGTGTTTTGTTATGGATATTTATTGCAAGATACTTTTAACCGAACATTCGGCGATAATATTCTATTTTCAACAATTGGAAAACATTACCAACTAGGATTGAATTTTTTGATTAAGATCCATCGCCAAACAACTCTTACCCTATGGTACAAAAAAGATTGATCGATGTGAAATTGCTCAGAAGAGGCTAGTTTCGGGATCACGTTCTTATCAAATACTCTCGCAACCTCATTAAAATGACTTGAACCTTGAACGCGTTCTCTGTTTTTGCTAGCTGTGTCGGCAATAAAAACCGAAGAAGTTCAGGGGCCCAAAATTGCTGGGTCAAGATCGTATTGGGGTCAGTTTTTGTCCTCTCCAGTTTAGATCCATCCTCATCTATCCAAAAAAGCTTCTCGAACTTGATTCTTGAGGATTGGCCACAAAAAGGGATCGGATCCATTGGTTTAGTGGTTTGGGTTGGTCTTTCCTACACCTTTGGTTGAAGATCAACTCCCATTGACCCGAGATCTTAACCTGTGCGAATTGCATGACACGTCACGTCACAAGTTAAGGTCTCAGGGATTGGGATGGAGGTAGTTCCATACACAAGATGATTGAAAGGCATGGGCTTCATTTTGAAATTTTGCAACGGTCCCAGATCCTGGAATCAAGATAATGTTCTAAAGTTGATATTGATCCTTCCGGTCCTTACATTCGCATGGTGTTGTTGGTCCCTGAGAATAATCTCAGGCTGGTGGGAAATGGGTTGTCAATGTCAGTTTTGGGTGGAAACCTCTCTCGTCGCTCATTGAGTCTGATTCACCTCAAAAGGAGAACCCTTATGCAGATGAATGAGACCCTTTTCCACTCAAGTAAGTGTATACATATAACGATCACCGAGACAGATCCCCATTCAATCGGTGCAAAAAAGACGACTCTTTAGGGGTGAGTGGTTAATCCATTCACAAGCCATCCTTCAAACTATTTTCATTCACCGACCCCACGGGCTGTCTTTCTTGGGTGTTAATCGGAATTTTAAGTGGGCTGGGGCATATGAAAGGGGTGCATTTTTAATTGGTCTGACGACTAATTAACCGGTTAAAACAATGGGGATCTCGATTAAAACAAAAGATCACGAACTGAACAAAAAATGAAAATTTGCATATCAATGGTGTTTTTTGCTCCCCAATTTAGGGGTTTGTCATTCAAATTGAAATCACCAGCACAGCCACAATTCAGGGTTATAGGGTGGGATAGTATGCATTTGAAATTCTGATCAAACATCTGCCAGGCAACCTTCAATTTTAATATATTCAACTTATATGCAGTTTTGAAAGTGAAAGAGTCCAGTTATGAAACATCCTGAAAGAATTGAGAGAGTTCATTTCGTCCCCTCTTTCAAGAGTTTCCGCTCGGGTTTTAGTATTTGATGGCAGGATACTGGATACCGGGTGAATACTGAACTGCTTGGTACCATAAAAATGGCCTACCCTTGTTCGTAGTCAAAAGCCGAGCTCAGACTGGAAAAAGAGTAAATACCGTGAAGTTTTTCAAAACCGTTTGATATTTAGACAGATCAGTCTGATCGTAGACTTCTTTACAGCACATGGTCCTGACATGACCTCATTCAATCAGGAATTAGATATTTACGTATCTTTACGATATCGAGGGGTTGGGTCTTTACCCATCTGCCAGTTGTTTATTTGAATGTGAGAGAAATATGTCAGTTCTGATTCAGTAGTCCATGTGATGCCTTTTTTTAAGCTAAAAGGGTGGCAGTGTTCGCGCCCGTCTCGACCCCAGTTATTTCGTTGGTTGGAACCATCCAAAACTCTTTTAATACATAACAAGGACCGAGTAGCCGACCAAAGCCGAGCCTTTCGTTCTCTCGCCAGTCCCCTCAAAATACTATTGGCAACAACGAGGAACAAGGACGGCGATCTTGTTGGTCATGATCAAGTTGAGCTCGATTCTTTTCAGTTAAAAATCATCATGTTTCATCTGCCCAAGTTAGGAGTCTCAAAAAACCAATAGAAGAAGAGCGTTAACGAGCGTTGCTGACGCTGATTCCATGATTGAGGCCAAAAAAAGGCATCCTTTAATTTAGAGGTTGAAGCCTTCCTTTGCGAAGGACCTTTCCAGATTTCTGAATGTCACAACATTCCCTGGTCGCACTGTACTGTATGTATGTTTTTGAGGAAATACTCAAGTTTGTCCATTTGTCCCGTGTAAAGTGGCATTATCTTGGTGCGGCACACAATACAACGTGAGGGCTGAGTGTTCGTTCGACCCCTCGAATAGGACAGACAGATTTATGGGTCCTTGTCTGGAATTCAGTTCACCAACCTTGGAAGTATCTGGCTCATTTGAGGGGATCCGTCTCAGGTTGACCTGCTTATTAAATATGATAAACTTGCACTTGAAACCGCCTTAAGAAATAAGATTTACTTGAACAAATTGGAACGGGTTTATCTCGCAGACAACCTTAGAGTACAGGCAACCGATTGGGTAGCAATTTGTCCTCTTGATTGATTTGCAAGTCAGGCATTGTGACATCTTACAAATAGATTGGGATTCCAGACCATTGTTTTGGCCCAATGACAGTCATTACAACAAAGACTTTGGACACCCAGTTCGCCAACTTATTCTCAATAGAGAAATACCCATCTTTCTTGACATCTTTCTTCTCCTGAGCACTATCTTAGCCCTAGATCATCTCGAGGATAAATCTAGAAACTTTACTTCCAAACAAAATGTCAATTATTACTTGTAAAGCAAATAGGCCTCCGAGAAAAAAGTCGAAGTGAGAATTTAAAACGCCATTTTCTAGAACTGGTTTGTCACCACGAGTTATTGCTCCTATCCCCTCCATACGTATGTAGGCTTGAATGTACGTGGTGTTGGGGATGGATGGATGGATGGATGGCGAGACTTGGTATTCTCTGCTCGCTCTTCGTCAACGGTTTTGTTGCCGTTCTGCTCTATCAGTACCACGATACAGTCCTTGCGGCATTCATAGATCTGTCCTCAGGTCAGATAGACCATTCTTGAGTATCAATATTACCATTACACTTACTTATCATGACTTAGGAGATATCTATCATCCTGGATTTCAAAGGATGTTGGCACATTGTGCATGAACCCTGAAGACTCACAGTATGGGAAATGAAAACTCGTCATTTGCCCGTCGCTAAAAAGTACGAGCCAGAAATGTAACCTAATTGTCCGAAGAACACTTGCAAGACACTTCTATGACGGCCAAGTCAAATTATGTCATGAGCGAAAATATGTTGCCTGACTCACATTTGGCCCTAAATCTGTGCAGATTTGGTCTGGCCGACTAGACAGGCCGAGACTGGCTGCCGAGACTGAGAAGGGGGGCGAGAAACGAAGCTCAAGGTGGAATTTTGCCCATTTTAACGTTCAAAGTCAATGGCAGATTGAGAGATGGAGATTGAAATCTCATGCCTTCGAATGAGTCGACAGAGATCCTAGTTCAGAGGGCGAATTGAGATCAGCCCCTCTCTCGCTCTCTCCAGGTCTTGGCATCCATCCGACGAGAATCTATTCCTGACTTGTCTGAGTTTGATGACCAAATGGTGGAGTGAGTCCGTCAAACTGGATTGTTCCGTCCATCCAACCAACCTGATCTGTTGGGTGGACTCCTGAAATTTTTGCGAGAGATTAGCACACACACTGCGTGGCCTCGCTACTCCTCTTCTTAAAAGTCGTTAGATGGCAAATTGGATAAATATTATATAACCGTTGTGGACAGTACGTAGTCGAGCACGTCTGATGGTGACTATATACAATCCAGACAGAGTCGATAATCATGACAGTGCACTAATAGCTCTCCAGACTAGGGCTCATTTATCACATTGAGCCAAACCAACAGTCACACTTTCGATTCTCGGCGCCTTCATCCAACAAGCGTCCGCTTCAAATCAAGTAGGCCTAGTCAAATTTTCTCATCCAAGTACGTGGATTAACTTTAACGCTCGGCGTCCTGTTTGGAGTCGAAGATCCCTCCTCAGTGCTTCCAAATTGGATGAAGAGGACAATCAGGTTTTCCCCCCGTCTTCCTTGGATTTGAAGAACTGTCTAGTCGTCTGAATGTCTCGATATTAAGACTACTGATACAACAACTGCCACTCTGAGTTTCGGTATCATCAAGATGGGCCATAGTCCTCCTCATTTCTCTCCTCAAACTCGTCTCCCCCTCTCCTCCTTTTTCTTTCCACAATCTCCCTCTCCCCCAAAAAGAGACTTGTGCCGGCGTAAACTCGAAAAAATGACCCAAAAATCTGAAATTACGGTTTGTGGCTCTGATTGGGGCTGATGACCGCGGTTTTCATCGGTGGTTTTGAAAAAGGTGTTGCAATTCTTCATCTGGGCATTGGCATGACTTTTTCCCTCAACACCAAACTGAGCCTTGCTTAACAGCTGATCGCTAACAATTGGTCTACACGTCAAATAATTCATCAAATAATTCGATAAATATTAGTCGAAATGTTTAGTGAATTTAGTATCCTGTAAATCAGATTTAAACATTTCAACAAATAAAACAAGCCATAATCAAATTGATACCTAATGCCTGCCTCCCTTCAGATCTACTCCAAATTACACCAACCTGAAAATAGATTGTGATGTCATCCATCAGTAAAAGGTCTAATATTGCAAAGCTAAAAACTCTTCGCAAATCGTGTTCCTAAGTTTGGTCTCCTTCATTCCCTCTCCATTTATCAACAAAAGATCAGAACATGTGTTTTACAATCTTTCTCTCTCGCTCTTTTTAGCTGTCGTTGGAATAGCCCGAATTTTGAGCTAAGCAGAATCACCCCCTCTCTCCTGGTTCCCAATTGTATCGGTTTGAATCATCATATCAACGAGGATTTGGCGGGCGAATGGACGTTCGTTCGATCGGCATAGAAGACTGAAGACGAAAAACTAAAAGTCAAACAAATGTCCAAATGGCTTTGGCACCAAAGTGCGATGAGCTCCTTGCATTTCCCGTGTCTCGCGTTGATCGTCCGCGTTGATCCGGCCCATTCACCACTTCTAGTGGTGTGTTTCGAGTTGGATTTTTAGCATAGTGTTTCTATATGGGCTCTTAATTAGTCTTTTGGGTCAAAAAGCTTACCATAACCAGAGTTCTGGAAAGGAAAGAGACATAATCTCCGAGTCAAAATGGCAGCACTGCCAACTCGAAACGCATCGGTATTGGATGCACGGCTGGCTACTTGATATTCGTCCAGCCAAGAGGGGTAAAAAAGCTAGACTGATTTCGATCCTCCTGTCTCCTTCCTCATTATATGTGCTACCATTATCTTGTAGCCAATCAGAATTAGTGTTCTATTCAAGGACCTGGGTTTGATGAGAATTTCAGACATTTACACGATGCATACCAATCAAAATGGGAAGCATGCAACGTGGCCATTTCCTTTTATGGCTAATTTAAATCGTATCATAATTTGTCAGTGCATTTGAAATTAATATTTCTTTAGATCTCAGTGTTGCAATATCACTAAGAAGCAGAAAATATTATAAAAGAGAAAATAAAGAGAAGTAGTAGATAATCCAAGTATATGATTCATTTTTGTGGCGAGGTTATTGCTTAGTGCTTACAAAGATGCACAAGTTTTGCACACAACCTGCGGCAAATTATCTCATGTGCACCTTCTTCTGTTGGATCTTACTATTTGTCATATTAAGGGAAAAAAATGTAGTTTAAAGGGACATACAACACTATAATGCTTTCATTTCACCTTGATATTTTGCCTACATTCTTGCTTAATTACTTTTCCTTTATTAAATTTTGTGTCTCCACAATTTACACGTTGTATGAACTTTTTGAGATGCTCTTCGACACCTCCACTCCACAATAAAGAACAACAACGCCATCAACCACCACCTTCACTTCAAAAACGTCTATTAAAACAATTCTGAAGAGTTGATTTGTTTGGTCTAACAAACATCACCTAAATTCTTTCTTTGATATGATATAAAGTAATAACTAAATGCACAAGATCCATTGCGTTAAGCCATGGCTTGTTTTCTTCAACCTTCTTCCTTTTTAATATGAAAAGAGTGAAGACCTCTTAATATCGAAGGAACCATACGTTTTTTTGTCGCTGAAGGAAGACTGGAATCCCCTCGTGGAGACCCTGACCCCTCCCCCCACCTCTCTCCCTTTCTTTCTCCTTCCCTGTCGTCCTCCCTTTTTTGCCGTCTTTTTGGTGCTTTGTCAGTAAAGCATGGCACTGAAAAAGCTGCCCTTTATAAGAACTGTTCGGAATTCTTTCTCTTTGTTCCAAGCCACAACGAGACGGTAAAAAAGTTTCATCCGGGTGTCCTACATTAGGATGGACCTGAATTTTCGAGGCTCTAATCATTGTCGAAGGTCTCGTAGAAGTAAAAAAACATATATGAGGTTACACATGTGATGTTTAAAAACTCGTTTGAATAAATAATCTGATTAAAAGCTGATCCTATTTTGGTTCTCCAAGTACAAATTTTATTCTGACTTCTGAAAAGCAGGTATGTAGGGGTGGGGAACGATTCCTCACTCTCATGAAAATTTTAAGATGCAAATGAATTTCTCGAAACTGGTTGGTTGTACATTGAAAAACGAGGATTCTAAAAAATCCTTTTTCGACTGATCATAAAAGGCATTTAGAAAAGGGCCAAACAACTAATCCTTCTCTATATTTTGTGGATAACAGAAATTTAAAAAATGTACGTTGGGACATTTTCCATTAGTTGGGGGCTAAATTCTGCTATTTTGTCCTCCCAACCCATTAAATTTGTATTAATTGCAAAAACGTGTCAATTTTAGCTTCATGTAATGTGACGACTTTCAACCTAAGAATTGCGACATAAAAAAATACGAGGACTTCAAAAGGTAGAAAATTGGAGCAGAACAAGATGTTTTATACTTTCATCCCATTGTACATATAGCCTCGTTCTCTTTGTTCCTTGATTGGATCCCAAGATAGTCATGTAAACGTCGGTTATTTTTAAAAAACGCTTCGCAAACTGTTTTGAGTTGTTACAGCAGCATTGAGATACAGTAATTTAGCCTGAGTCTTCTATTCCAATCCGATGAATACATTTCTTTGCAAATCTTTGCACAAAATCCAGTACAATTCTTTGTGACATTTCATCGTGAAACGAAAGGATGGCCAGCCAAAATTGTGAGGATTTGCCCTCGATTGTGGGACATTTACGAATGGGTCTCCTTTCTCTCCAATCTACGTAGGAGCGAGCTTTTCAACTTTTCTCATGGTCAACCTGTCGCTATGGACGGTGGTGACCCTAATTTGCTATGCCGTGGTCATTTTAAACGACATTTTTAGACGTACTGCTCGATGGGTTATATTTGACCACCAAATGGACAATGGGCCTGCTTGACCCTTCGTCTTCTCACTCTTTCGAGAGGGGTATATTGGTCTTTTGCATTGGAAAAACCCTTAAAAGCCTCCTATGGGAACGCAAGGACGAGTGTTTCCTCTCGACAGGTGCCTTTATTCAGTTCCATGACAATGGCAGTCATTTGAATCCCATATTAGCGAGGAAAAAGGGCGTTTTTGAGCCACATTCGATGCAGATGAGCAAGTGGGTGAGTGTGGGACTCTAACTAAAGAGCTTCACGAAACGATATCCGAGCTGGTTAAGCTATGATCATCCTCATCTGTCCCCTACTCTCGATTTGCACTCTTCCCAGAATCCTGCCAGAGAACTGAAAAGTAATTCATATCTGAGAGCATAGAGTGCCCATTGAGTGGGAGGGGTTAAGAAACATTGACGGATCATTAGTAGTTCTCGAACCCAATGATAAGAATCAGATGACAAACATCCTCGGCGGTGGCCACGCCATTGACGATAACCGGGACGGTGTTCTTGAAATAAAAGTGCCTTTTTCGTTAACATGTTAAGAAGCAATTACATTAGCCGACTTGGTAACATTGAAAAAAGGCCGCTTTGAACTGTAAATGAGGTTTACCAATGGCATTCCTCATCAAAAGAGTGTTTCATAGAATCTACCAGAGCATGAACTCACCGCTAAATATGCCAGCTATTTAGTCTTATAGAAACTCAGTTCTATGGCTTCGTCCTTCCATACTCATGGTAATAATACAAGTTGAATGTCAAGCATGAGCCAAGCGAGCGAGAGGGTAGAGAGGTGCGGAAGAGCTCCCTGAGCTCACATCCAACCAATACTACCACGGCCATTCACTTCAATTCAGGGTGCTAAATGACTGTGAATTACCCAGGATGATGGTAAGGCTCCTTGCCGTACCCCCTCATGCACCATATGCACTCAACGTCTCATCATACTGTACTGCACAAACCATCCTCACGGGGTATTGTACTCTCCACTGCTATTACTATGCCATTCTTCAAGGCGGTGTGCTAGTACTAGTGCATACAAAGTCCTGGCTTGTGAAGCGGTGAGGAGGAGAGTAAAGATAGATCTGCTGGCTTTTGCTATGACATGAGCTCTCCTTGTCAGCCTGCATATCCAGAGCGGCTCCTTGGTACCAAAATCTAGGTCCCGGGGCCGATTCAAAAGCCTGGGAAAATTCTGCTAAAAATATCAACGAATTTTTTAGCCCTAGTGAGAATCGATGGCAATCACTTTGCAAGAGGGAGGGTATGCAGCCGGTCTCTCTCTCTTTGTGGGATGCCTAGCTGGCTAATAATTTTCACTTTTTTACAAGCGTTTTATGATCAATACCTTCTTTTGTGATGGTGAAGGTCATCACCTGGCTGGTTGGGTTCGAAATAGAAAAAAAAATCTTGTTTGTCCACCACCTTGATCACACAATGTGCTAAAAAGTTACAAATTGCCTTTTACAGATTTTCCCTCAGTCCAGAAGTAGTCATGTAAGGACGTGGTTTTATGAGCATTCGAGACCAATATAATCAATACTTATTCCTGGTCCATCCGGTTTTATGTGAAGTGAGTCATACGGCACATAAAGTAGCCGATCCTTCCCCCAGGATGCGTATGTTTCGGATGTATGAAGATGTGAATTGGGTCAGCCATCTCTAGTATTTAATGGCCCATCATTCGGGACTACTCTTACCAACCAGTCTCGGCGTGGCTGGCTGAATTACTAATACTTTATTGCAAGCTACTTTAAGTAGTGTAATATTAATGTATCCCTCCGTGCTCGGATTAGTATTGGACGCGGCATTTTTAAGAATCAACTCAACGCTAATAAGAAGGGCAAACCTAGAAAGGAACTAAACAACAACGGAATATCATTTTGGGCTGAAACTGAACGCGTGTATTTCATTCCAAGCAAGAGAAAAAGGACACAAAAATGCACCAAAAAACGAAGGACAACGACAACAAATGAAGGTTGCGTGACAAACCGGTTAAGGAACTCAGTCAACAAGAAGCGTGCAAAACACTGTCCTTAGAAGGTCACTAGGTCACTTGGCTTTTGACTGACTGACTGATTGGTGTACACTCTTCATATTCATGCACAACACAGAGGTTGGTTCTGGGATCACTCACGTACTGAACTGGTTCTCTCAAATCTCCAAATACCACCAGGGTGACCAGCCAAGTTAGCATGCTGTACAGTTGAAGTGGAAGAGGCTCCCAAACTATACAACCTACTACCTCAGAAAGGCATCCAAATCATTTTTCTTATTCACACCGGAATGAGAGCTCATGTAAGCACTTGGGTTCACTATCACTGATCAAATGAAGATGCACCGTTATCCTCTTTAGGGTTCCAGTTAGTTTGTTGAAAAAAGCTGACGATGAATGAATGTGGAATTCAAGCTTTGGGATTTCCAAACCATCTGGCACCCGGAGAGGCAAACTCGTACACGGTTGATAATCAGGCACAAGTTCGGATCTACGGGTAACAGAGGATCCAGATGCAAGTCTTCGACGCCCTCGAGGTGGAAAAGGAATAATCAAGAAGAATGTGGGAACATTGAGGCACTTACTTTACCTGAAAAAAATCAGAGATAATTGTCGATCATATTCTCAAAAAAAACAGTTGACCAAGGAGTCTTGAACTCATGTTGAAATTATTTCTTACCGGCTATCCTGTATCTTGAAACAACGACTCCCACTTTGACCAATCTGAAAAGAAAAAAAAGACAACTTAAATGTCGTGACTAAAATCACAAGTTCGAACGGCCAATGTTTTGAGATCGAAGCCAATGTGAGGTAACTTCCTCGAGAACTTTTAGCGAATGAGCTCACTCTGGATATTTGCAAATGCAATCTATGGCTAATGACACGTTTCGTGGAAATCAGCTTGAAAATCAATACCACTGACGATTTCCGACCCGTTTCATAAATCGTGCTTGAACAGCTCGTCTTGCAAGATGACCAGACGATCCTGAGCGATAGTTTTCAACCCTAAACCAATTCACAGTTGTACAATTACCTTGTGAGGCACAAAGTTAAGCTGATGTTAGTCGCTTGGGTCTTAAGAACACCGTCTTGCCAAGCTATATCCGTATCTTTAAGGTGCTTTCGGGACAACTGGAAGGGTTGATCGACGAGG
This sequence comes from Tigriopus japonicus, assembly GCA_010645155.1. Lineage (NCBI taxonomy): Eukaryota > Metazoa > Arthropoda > Copepoda > Harpacticoida > Harpacticidae > Tigriopus > Tigriopus japonicus. The sequence continues at coordinate 8,680,358 of CM021319.1, forward strand.
CTGAATCGGACCGACAGAGGAGCACAGACTGAGGAGACCAAGAAGCAGAATAGGAGGAAAAGGAGGCAAAAGAGCGGCAGTCGCTCCTCCTTCCCTCGTCACTCTCGGGTTTGGAATTTGCAAAAATCCGCCATCTTTTCGCACAGGCAGTCTCGAAAGGGCAGGGAGGGCTCGCTGGATCCGTTCACATCCTACTGACTGCTCACGAGCTGGCTGCCGACTTTCATGCAAAAATTTAGCACACAAAGACTGGATGATGTCGTGGACTCGTGGTGGAAAGTGGCGAAGGAGGACGAGGTAAATGGGCGGTGGTGAAGGAGGAGGAGGAGGACGACGAAGAGGAGGGGGAGGACGGAGAACCTGGTGAAGATGGTGGTGGTGGTGCTGCTGGGGTTGGCGAGAGAAGCTTTGATTCCGACGTTGTTGTGGAAGACGCAGTGGAAGAAGAAGCGGACAAATAAATTGGAAGAAGACGATTCTGTCGTTCAAGCACGAGTGGCCTTCATCGTCTCCTTTGTTGCACTTTAGAACTGGGACATCATTCCGGCCAGAGTCAAGAGCGAAAACGAGACCGAGAATAGGAGGAAGAAGAAGAAGCGGCCTCGTCGTCGATGTAGAACTAGTAGTAGTCGAGATGGTGGTGGTGGTAGTAGTAGTTGGAGGAGTAGTAGCACCGCCACAAGATAATGATTTCACTGGGCTTGATCAAGAAAAGGACAAAGGCCGAAGCTTGATCGGGATCAGAAATGCACTCTTTCTCAAGTTTCACTGGGACAAACGGGGCCACGACAGCTGCATAGAGCGGGAACTTGCGGGTTTCCCGGAGATGTTGAGCTCACGAGACAAATGATAAACTGAGGAGGACCCTTTTTCAGGGGAGAGAGAGAGAGGGCGAGACCAGGGTGGAAGTAGTAAAGTAGTACTAGTACAACATTGATAGTGGTGGTGGTGGTAGTAGTAGAAGTAATAATACTACTTCTCCCCTGGCTTTGACTTGTGTCGAGGAACCTCATTTTCCAGACAGTCGTACCCATATCCCCGACGAGGGGCGCCGACTGTAGATACGGATGAGGTTCCATCGGGCCAGCGGTAGGAGATCCAAGCTCAAAAAAGTGAATTGAAACAGACCAGACACTACTCACACACACACATACAGCAAGCTTTGTTTAGGGAAGAAAGGGAGCGAGTGGGAGAGAGAGAGAGAGACGGGAACATATATTTATCCGTAGAACAGGACGACCAGACCGGTCCGAATAAGTCCGAGAACAAACCGAAACCGGCATATGGGTTTCACAAGAGCTCACAGGGATGATGTCTCTCCTCCGGGCCAAAAAGGAGAAGAATGTCGCGCTAAAAAGGCGGACTGAGGAGCGCTTGGCTAAGAATTCACAGTAACAACCGCACCAAGTTCGAGCACAAAAACCTCGTCATCTCCAGAGTGAACCAGGACGATGGGGAGGGATGCGAGAACCGGACCGTCGAGTTGCGCTTCCTTTACCTCCAAATGGTCTCCTCGACCAGGGGTCCCATGAACGTAGATGGGATGAGAACGTGAAAAATGGGAGTCCACTCGTCCACATTACATAAAAGCCGGCCAAATGGGTTGGGGGGAGAGAAGGATGGGACTACCAGGGATGTTTGGCGTCTCACGGGAATGAATTATGACTGCCTGACAATGTTGAAAGTAAGAAATTTGTAATGGCAAGTGCTCTCACTCTTGCTCGTCCCGATTGCTCTCCAATGCATCGGAATGGCAGGTTCAAACCGATTTTGACCGTTGCTCAACGCTCCTCAACACGAAGAACCCTCCCCTTCAGCTTCTAGAAAATGAGTCTTCGCACCCAAAATTGTCTTGGCCAGGAAAGAAGGATGATGACAATCCGTTTTCTTTCTTCAGGAGAAACGCACCACCATTTACGTACTGCTCGCCCGCTCTCTTTCTTCTGCTCGCAATCTCTCTTCTTGGACTGGGCTTCTCCCGAAATTCTTCCATTCGCTCGACGTTCAAGAGGTGCAACCCCCCAATTTCTCATTGGATGCAGACCGAAGGAGGGGTTTGTTTACGACAACTGGACGAGAATGCAATTCATCCTCCCCATACTATAGGGGACCCACTCACTCACTCACTCACTCACTGACTGCCACCACTATTCAGAAGCTCGCCAACGGGAGCAAATCCACAAGAAAAGAGAGGGAGGAGAGGGGGCGACCCTTGTTTGCTTCATGGGACCCTCCCCATTATCATAGCACTGACGGACTACCTAGGGCTTGAAAGTTTTGACTTGCACTATGAAATGACCAATCGCAACATGAGAAATAATTACCAAGACTGTGGGTTTATATTTCTCACCATTACCCATTTTACGACTCGTTTGAGTACGCTCAACAATCCTTTTCAGAGCAGACCAAGAGCATTGAAGCGAGGGTATTCTACAATGCTACTTTGAAAAGGGTTGGTAATAATGCGAACAGGTCCTACTTTTTGCTCGACCACATCCCAATACCAGGCACGAGAATACACCCCAAGCTTCGTGGCAATATTCAAAGAACCACCAAATAGGGTTAGAATGAGGAAAACGAAGCTCACCCAGCAACCAATCGATGACCCCCTTGAGTGGGGTTTCCATAATCAACGTTCTTCACCCCTTTGTACAAAAGTACCTAGAACTGATGATGACGACTGCTTCGTCATAGCTTTAAAGGCGCTTCAGCCAATCTGCAATGTGCATATTGATGAACAAAGCTATTTCGCTATTGCGACGCGAGAATGTGCGGTTCAGTCCGTAACGAGTTTGTGCAAAAGAGCGTGCAGTTTTCTTTCTCTCTCTCTCCTTCTCGTTCTTTCGCATATTTGAGTCACATGCAATTCTTCGGAACCTCCAAGAGCAGATGCATCTTCTGCTTTTCTGGATTTCATGTTCAGCTGGGAGACTTCGGAACACTCAAGTGAGAGCCAAAATCAAAGAAAAGCGTTTGTTCGGCTTCAAGGAAATGGGGGTTGATTACTAGCTTTTTCCAGAGCTGTTTTTAGGATGTTACGTGTGCATTTCCTTCCCTCTTTATGAATGTGGGAGTTCGTCATTGCACAACGACATTCGGATTTGAACTAATTTTGTTCAAACGAGGTGAGAAGTCATTGATGGCCGACTTGTTTGAAAATCTCGGAAGAGGATCATTTTAACGGTCATTCCGTAGCAATGAGAAAGAGAGCTATTTGAGGGTGTGCGAGAGAGAGAGAGAGAGAGAGAGAGAGAGAGAGAGAGAGAGAGCAAAGCAGCAACAGCATCAATTCATTCAAGCAGCTTTGTTCTGGGCTTTTGAGAGAACATCCTGCGACGAAATCGTCAGATTGGCCCCAAAACGGAATCAAAATCCCTGATTCCGTACTAAGCAGCAGAAACTAATTGATGCCAAATATCTAGAATATCAGTTTCTCCAATCCTCAAAAGACTAATAAAGTTTCGGCATACAAACTAATCTAGCAACAAGTGAGGAAGTCTTCCAACATTCTCGCACACATGGTCAAAGAGGGATCCCAATCAATACAAGCCATGTTCTCCATTTTTTATGATTGCTTCATGGCCCCTCTAAGTAGTTCTTACTACAGTCGGTAGAGCAGATAGACGCATGAGAAGAAGAAGAAGTAGTTGTTAGGGGAAGGGAGCGTTGTGTCTGAACATCAGAACATCTGATCAGCTGAGCTCACGACAAAAACCGTCCTTTCCTATGCTATGTGGTATGTAGTAGTATGCTGTGTTCAAGACAGATAGATAGATAGGTCGGTCCGTGGTGGGTCTGAATGTCTGGCCAAACAATCCAATGAAGTCTCTTTTTCCTCCTTAATGTCTGACTTGTTCCAAGTTTCCTTGGAAGAATCAAGGTGTAAGCCTCTGACATTTTTCAGTTAGGTAACTTTGGAAGTCAAAGATATCCAGAGCCATAGAAACACCTTCTAAGACTGAGAGGGATTACTTCTTGTCTTGTAAAAATCGAGTCGTGAACTCAACCAGTCGTAAAAAAGGGAATATGAGATGCCTTACCCGAACCAAAATGAGAGTTGAAGCCAGCACAAGAAACAGAAATAGGATTTAAAGCAAAGTAAAAACACTGAAACTGTCGAATGGAGCCTTATTTTAGAGAGAGATTGAACTGAATGTGTGATACTGCTGCTACCATAGAGCAGGCTTCCACACAAGGCCTGCTAGCCAAAATCACAAAAACGAGTCACTAACTGGTCGGTCTGACTAGTGACTCTTGACTGCTCAGAGACAGTACTGAGGATAGAAATAGCGAGACAACATCAGCAGTAGTCCTAAAGATTCCCTGTAACACACATGGGCCTGCTTCATATGGCATGTATATGTGTGTGTGTGTGTGCTTGAATTTGAGCTAGACTGCCTCTTCAATAACCTCATCACCAGACTTGGCAGTCCTGCTTGCCCTCAAAGCAGTCCGACTTACAAGGCCATCACTCTCAGCGACTCAATCCTCTTTTTTTCTGTCCGCCTAGTGTGAGGTTGTGTGTTTCAGACATAGGTGGGCTGACTCGGGCAGGTGAAGGCAGGCTGCAGACAGCTGGCGGGCGATAAAAAAGACCCAGTCAAACAGCGCCATCTGGAGATGTCTGGCGCAAGTGCAAAGTGCATGGACTGCTCAATTTCAAAGCTAGAATAACAGAGACCTGAAAGGTCCGGAGAAGAAGTCGGCTAATTTGGGGCAGCAAACCCCTCAAATACTGTCCATCATGGAGATCCCGAGATTTTCTTTCCTTGATGAACCCGATTCACTGCAGGGCAGAGAAGAGAGCGAGGAACCTTCCGATGAGTGAATTCTATTTGGAGAGGGTGATGATTCTTTTGTGGGCACATTGGGCCGAGGAAGTTACGGAATCTTCCTTTCACTCGGGAAAAAAGCTTCTCTTATCTGTTATCTGGTTTGCCTCTCTCTTTCACCTGTGCCTATGAAACGCCGTCCTCTCAATTTTTGAACGGATGAATAAGGCCCCACTGCAAAAATGACTGCAGTCTTACCTTAGATCCGATAGATTTAAAGCCCCAACTGGATTGATTGCAATGAATACATGTGTGCTCAGGAAGGTGCCCACTAGTCAACTAACTCACTTTTCGCGGTGTCGCCGACCAAGCAAAGCCATTCAGGACGGCATTTGCAATTTTAGTTGGAGTTGGCTGTGGATGATGATGATCCTCCACAACCACCATCTCTATACCTCTACCATCCGACCGAGTGCATTTCTTTCTCCCTCTTCCTCTACTCCTTCGAGACAACAAAGGGCATCAAACTTTTTGGCAAATTACTGGCTGCTCCCAACCAATGGTCGGTGGTGGAGAGGTAGGTGTTCGTAGGTAGGAAGGTTTGCTCCCTGGGATTGCAATGCACTACCTCTACATTTGCGGCCCGGTGAGGATAAATGGTCCCCCTCTTTGCTCTCTCACATCTACACTTTTCAAGCGCTTCTGGTGGCTTTGTCGTCGTCAGAGCGGTTTTGTGTTGGTTGCAATTTGCAGAATTGCAGACTTTCTTGTTGCCTGCATGGGAGCATATGCACCGGTTGAACTTCATCTCAACCATCTAGCCACCAAGCCTAGCCCGGCAACAAGTTATCGTTAAACAGATTTGAACACAGACATTTTTTTTGCCTCACGTCTGCTCTTGCAAGTTTATTCGCTAGTTGATTTCCTATGAAGCTTTGCTAAAAAGAAGCAAAGATGGCATATGGATAAGCATTTGGATCCTATCGTACTACTACGCGAGAAACTGTGAACGTAATAGAAACCTTTTTATGGTTTGAACCTCTTTGAAACTGATCAATTCAACCAAAGCAAGCCGACTTACTGAAGAGAAAGAATATGACTGTGGTGTTTTTATGCAGATAAAACCTCTCTCCCGGACTTACTTCAAAGAACTAATGATGGATAATTGAACTTTTGACAGGGATCGAATCCATCTCATTTGGATGGCAAAACAAGGAAAATGCTCAAGAACATGAGCTTTCTTTACCCTCGGCCTGTATAAGATCATTTTCACAAAGCGTGAGCTCGAAGATGGTCGGTAAATGCAGCAAAATTTCCAACCGAGATAGGTCTTTCTTAAACGTGGCAGTGCATAACGCATTTTTTACCTCGTCCTCAAATTTGAACATGCAACGAGGAATTTGTCCAAGCTTTCTTTTATTAATAGGAAAAGCCATTTGGCACATAGGAATATTTGAATATTTTCGAAAAGAGGAGTCGACCTAAAACTTGGGCTTTTGCGAGTGATTGACAGATTCAGAGCACTTTGAACGGAGAAAAGGCGATTAATGATACCTTCTTTGGCCTCAGGGGGGAATTGAGATTGGAGACATCAATGATGACGCTTCTTCGGTTGGAATTTCAGCGTCTTTTAGGATTCCCTAACGATCGTTGAAAATGACTTGGCAATTCAAGCTCAATGGCTTTCCCACATAAGTACCAGTACATGGTTGGTTACAGCATTGTCCCAATTTCAATTTTGCAATATGAATCTCCTTGAGATATCGTGGTGCAGTCAGAATAATAATTGACCAATACATGTGATTAATACACTCTGAAACACCCGTTACTAGAACTGACAGAGGCATACTCCTTTGAAAATATATTTGAATTCAAGGAGAACAGGTTTGGCTCGTTTGCAATTTTCGGGCCTCAGACGTCTCCTCAACGAACACTTATTACATTTAATCCGCTCCGAAAAAAAATGCGATACAAAAAAAAGAGTTCGTGTTACCCGAGAAGGAAGGAAACAGTATGCACACATGATTTAAATAGAAACTCGTTACGTTCAAGACAAAAAGTACTTCGTGCAATGCTGGCTTTTTGTAAGGTTTAGTTGTTCCATGGAATATCAGTTCTTTGATGCCTAACCACAATCTACCGTATGGGCCTAATCGAAACTTTGTATCGGATCTTTTGAAGTAACTTCTATGAGGGATGCAAATGGAAATGTTATTTGCATGTTATTTTCAACAGAAGCTTACAAGGCAAAGTGTCAAGTAGATAAAATCAGATTGAAAAGTTATGCTGTCATCAAAATTTCTTGATCCATATATTGCCTACACAAATGACACAATTTCATGCACAAGTAAAATTGGCAACTGCAACAATTTTAAGATGGAAAGTTAATATCGATTTGACCTTGCTTGTTTTTAGTGTTCGAACTTTTGTTTATCCTTCGTTCAAGCTCATTTAACTTGCGAAATGGCACTATTATTCTTCGTCCCAACTCCTCATGTCTGTCGAGACCCACATTTTGCCTTGCATTGGAACACGAGGCGACTCGTGTTCCCAAGTTCCCTACGAATTTTTGCACATTCCATTTCCCGCCGTCTGATGATCACTTCGGCCGGTTTGCAGTCGAACACAGTTCTAGTAGTTCTTGTCGTCGTTCTGTACATTCAATTCATTACACAACCATCGCTTGTTCCCAGCCAAACGAAAGGGGTGATTGGTTGCCATGTGGTCGTGCAAACTCGTCCAATCTACATAGACGGCCGAGCAAAGCCAGCCAGCCACACAATCATTCTCATTCGTTCCTCATGCATTCAGCCTTGAGTCTTGCCGAGACACACACTCATCGCCAAACTTAGACTCCGCGAACTTAATAGGAGTAGTAGTAGTTTTGCGTGGGTCGGTCGGTGGACCTGCTCCTCCCCCCGTCCAAAGTCTACATGAGTAAGGAAGGAGTCCCATAAAACCTTTGCCTGCTCCCTAGCCTGGATGATGGGATATCTGTCTGTTTCGGGTGCATTGACCTCTTCTTCCCTTGGATGTTGGAACAGGGCACACGCACCACTCCTCATCGTCATGATGGCCTCCCAGTTGCAAAAATGCAGTCGCGACGTCTCAATATTTCGCAATCACTCCCGCCACCTCTGTAGCACGAACGGAGCTCGCAGCTCTTCCAGCAACCCTTTCTTTCCTCCATATTTTCGCAGACGGGCGTTGCAAGCCGTCGGTCGACAAGCCAGCCATTGCTCACGAGTCACTAGTCATTCACCGGGAAGGTGCCTTTAAATCTTGGATGGGATGGAAACAGTGGATGGAAAAGAGAGAGCTAGCTGCCTATACTACAATACTACAGTACATACACAGCTAGTTTCCTGCCAAACCCGACACGGACCGGGATCTTTTCGACTTTAAGACCACAAGAGCGGGAGGAAATCGGCCAGCCACACTGCAGGATCAATTTCGCGAACATTTTCGCAAAAAGGCAACTCTGCACATAGGGCACATTTTGGCCCAGTTTTCAAACGGTTGTTCATAAGGGCATCTAAGAAATTTAGGGAGGACATGATAATCAGCCTTTCAAAGCATCTTTGTTTAGCTTAACATACATCGCATGCCATCTTGAAACGAATTGTAGCCCAACCTGAGCCCTGACGGCTAAATGCAGATATGCATCCAATAGGTATTTTTGCAATCTTTTCGTTTGCTGGGAGTAGGACGTCTCGTTCAACTCTACGAAGGGCTTCAGGGGGCAACGCTTTGTGTAACTCCTTAGCGACGTGAGAGCGAGAGAAAGCCATATTGAAGTACAAAACGAATGAATCTCGTTGAATTGACGGGGAATGAGAGCGGATCAGAATCCCAACAAACGAATGAACGGAAGCAACATGAGTGAGAAAAAAAGTCGAGGCTCCGTTGTCAAGCCAGCCAACAAATCCAACTTAATGAGAGCAGAGGGCCTCAAGGAGGTTCTTTTTCATTTTAGGGCATAAACTTAATGGCAAATTATTGCAATTTTCATATTACTGACCGCGGGAATGTTTTTGGATCTTCAATGGCTGAGTGCATATTCCAAGAAAGAATCACGGCAATAAATCAGGTGGTAAATGTTATGGAATCTCACTCTTGGCAAATATAATTTATGGGTAATCCGGCATTTTGTTATGTGTACACATGTACATTGATCTGTCAAGAGCCAATGAAAAGGTCAGGGTTGAGTTCCCATTCAAAGGGTTCCCAATACGATACCACATTTAGGAAATGAGGTCAAGTGACATGATTTCTTTGAACTACTTACCGCACACTTCGATTCCCTTCGTTTCTGTGATGTCTTATTCGGGAAATCTACGAGAGGTTTTTTGCTCAGCCTTACGGAAAATGCAGAACACGTTATATGAGCGGCACTTTTTCTTTCCCGGAATATTTGGCACTCGGATTATTATTGCCATTCACTTGACCTAGTAAGGGCAAGCGTTGGATATCTGTTTTGTTGTGATCTCTTCGGAGATGAGGAGAATGTGTGACTGGATCGAGGAAACGAGACGTCTGAGGCTGAACTATCACTGTGCTCTCGAGTTTGCTTGCCTTTGGCGGGTCCTCGCCGTTCGTTTTGTGGCCTCCGATTCCCCCAGAGAAAGAGGCACACTCAGGAGGGAGAGCAAGAAGGAGAGGAGGCTAAAAAGAGACACCACTGAACATACAAAGAGAGGCAAGCGACCTCGAAAAAACTCGAAAAGAGATTTCAGAGGCCATTCAACCTTTAAAAAAAGGCACAACCTCCTACCGTTTTTGTGCTTGCTTTCCCATGGAAACTGGAGCGTCTGGTTGGTGATCAAGAAATTGGCAATGCCAATCTATCCGCACCCTTGTTCTTAAATACCAGACATGGACAACCAAATCGTCTCTTTAAACTTGGACTAAACATGAGCTCAAGGGAACAGGCGAGCGAGCAAGCTTCGTCGGGATCCGTCCTATTTTTGCCGTCCAGACAGAGCTATCGATTTCTTCCTCCCTGTTCCAGACATTCAGACAAGTGGAACCAGGGCAACAAACATTGGAACAGAGGAGGGGAACACAACGAGAGCGGCAGTCTCACTTCTCTGAACTCCCCTTTTCGAGGTTCCATCTTCCACAACACACTCACTCGACGTTAACAACAATAAGATCCCCTCCAGTTGAGGATGGAAACCCTTTGTATACGAGAGTAACGACCAAAATATTCATCCACATTGGTGTAAAGCTTTCTTACGACCCTTTTCATCGTCAATAATTTCGACTGTTTTGCATTGGAACAACTGCAGTCCTTTAGTCATTTACTACTACCTTAAGATCTAATGCGCTCAGAAGTTGTTCCAACATTGGCAACAGCTGATGAGTCCCCATTCTAGACAGCGACAGGGACGCCACCCTCCAATTTCCCTCGTCCTTTTCGTGCAGATGGCACTCATTTGGATCCAAAAGATAGCGAAAATGTGGGCATGTTCCAGAAACAACACCGAGGTTCCAAAGTGCAAGAGAAGCCAAAAAGGAAATATTGAGGGTGGGCGAGGTCACCTTGTCACTTTTGGATCCAAAGGCAATCTTCTGGCATGGACAGGTTGCTATTAGCCACGCACTGGATAGTTTCTTGTTTCAATTACAGGTAGCCTTTTTTGACCACGACATTTGATGTTATGGGAAGGATCAATTAGTTGTCAATCAAACAAATCCACAAATTAGGGTTTAGATATGATCAGCTATAATTATTGTTCAATCAAGGAATATGAAAGAAAAAAACTGACTATCATTTTGGTTGTCCTCTTTTTGAGAAGCATTTCAAGTTCCAATATGCGAACAAGTAAACCCAAAATTGTATTTATTATTAATCATATATTTTTTGGGTTCACATTCCAATTCAACATACAAATCGAATCCTTGCCACTTCTCGAAGTTTAGCCTTGGCATTTCCAAAAGGGTACACTTTCCCCCTAGATTTGGTCGTTCTTGGCCTTTATCTTAACAGACCAATTGAAGTTGGTCCTTCCAATTAATTACCGAGTAACTGTGTTGCTAGTTGGACCTGGAAACTCCTCCTTTTGTTCCAATTCAAGGACAGGGAACACCACCACTCTGGCAAGGAGGCTTTACTCAACTCCAATAAATTCCACAATATTTACATGAAACGAGTCCAGGACCCCTCCCAAGTTCGTGAGGATGGCCTGCTCTGCTCCTCATGTCCCCTCAGTTTATGACCACTACAGCAACTTGTCTACTTCTAGTTCTTGTCCTAGCACTACTTTACTGTACGAAATGCTGCTGGTGGTAAAGGCACTAAAGCCACTACTGAATGAAGCCACTGGCCACTAGACAGTTTCTCGGAGTTTTGTGAGTAGTGGTAGTGGTGGTGTGTATGTGTCGTTCGTTCCTGATCTTGTATGCCACAGAGTTCTACTAGATTTCTTCTATTAAGTCTGTCCAAGGAACGAGAAGGCCACAAAAAGTCTCAGAGAGCATTGACCTCTAGTCGGACGTCGTCGTCAAGTAAGAATCCAGCTCTAAAAAGAGCGGGCCCTGTCTGCATTCTGCTTGTCCCTACTGTGTATGTACTAAAGTAGTAGGACTCGGATATACTTCTGTGTGAGTTCTTTACATGGCTGGATGGATCGATGACGAGCGGCTTGCCCACACCTGAGCCTCGTAGCATCATCATCGTGTTTGAGAGTTCGCTCGCGTTCTTCTCCCACATGATGATGATGATGATGATGAACTCGGGAGCGATTCTACGGCGGACAATGTCTGGATCGGTTGAGCACCCCCAAGTGCACCAAATCGAACAATCTTGTTTTCACCTCAGAGCCATCTAGTAAGTGAGAAACTAAAATTAGTGGCGAAATGCGTGAGGTTGCGGGGTTTGGAATGATGGATTACCGAATATTGAGCACATTTTTTGTTTCCAAAACGACTACGATTTAAAAAAAATCTAAAATATTGATGGTATGAATCGACACCAATAAGTCCGCCAATAAAGAAAAGATTAGAAATGCCTACACAAAACCGAGAGCAGCTAACTACAAAATTGTATAAATGCAAAATCCACCTTAAAAATTAAATTGCTCATGTGTTCGATGTTGGGTAATCGCAAATTTTGGAAAAAATCGGGAAACTTGAATTTCAGAGGTTTTTGGACGAATTTTTTTCGATTTTGTTGTCAGACTCCATCCTTTCAAGTGCATGTCTGCTTTCGGTTTCCGTAGGCATAACCGAAACCAAACCGAAGTTTCGGCCGTAAATTCGGTCGAAAGCGCTTTCGGTTCATTCCTAGAAATGCCCAATTATTACTTGATTAGTAAAGTCCAGTCACTGAAGTTAAATAGAAGACCGGTCGCAGAGGTGAAGTGTTGAGAACAGTGGTTTTTTGGAGTAGAATACATTGTGGAGTATTTTTACCCAAATGGCTACCAATTTGTCACATACCAAGACAACCAAGGTTGAGCAGTAGGCAAGGAGCAACAAAAAAACGGTTCCTATACACCTCCCCCAACAGTGATCTCCTCCAGTATGTTTCCACCAATTGATTTTCGCCCAGAGAAACTACGCCAGCAGTAATCTCCACCAGGGGAAACTCCCTCAAAAATCGATTCCGCCATGTTAAACTCTCCCAATGGCGAATTCCGGCACATTTAACTCCCCAACATGACTTCCGCCATGGTTAACTCAGCCAAGGACCACGGTAAACTCCGCCTTGAGAAACTCTCCTTTGATAAACTTTCCCCACGTCAAATTTCCTCTTGTTAGAAGGATCACATACAACCTTCGAACAGAGACAATTAATTTACTTAATTGGTTGTTGATTGTCTCAATGTTAGGATGAGAAGTAATTCTTCTAACAAGAGGAAATTTGACGTAGGGAGGAGTTTATCTTGGGGAGAATTTTGTGGCGGAGTTACCCTTGGCGGGGATTATGGTGGTGCAGAGTTATCCATGGCGGGGTTCACTGTGTGGAGTTTGTTTACCATGGCAAACTTTGCCGTGCAGAGTTTGTTCACCGTCGCAAAG
>CM021319.1:8693870-8830376 GCA_010645155.1 Tigriopus japonicus
CGTGCGGAGTTTGTTTACCAAGGCAAAGTTTGCCGTGCGGAGTTTGTTTACCAAAGCGAAGTTTTCCGTGCGGAGTTTGTTTACTGAGGCAAAGTTTGCCGTGGCGGAGTTTACCGTAACAGAAATCATTGTTGGGGGAGTTTAATTTGGGGGACTTTACACTTGGCGGAAGTCAATTGGTGGAAACCTTCTGAATTGGGGAAGATCATTGTTGAGGGAGAGAGATGGCCAACAAACAAAAAACGAACCTGACAATTGTTACAGACTTCATAAAAAATATGTCAATCCCACCAATAAGAACATGTCATCTAAAAGTTGCAAAAATGTTAATAACTCATGATCATAAAGAGGGACACCAAAGAAGACACTGGATATGTTAGTTCTGCAGCAAAATCTGTTTCTTTTGTCAATTATTAAACTTACTTGTTCCTTATTTCAGTACAAATCACTAAAAAGTTAAAGTTTAGTAACTTAAAGTGGGATGTTTGTTCTTGATATTAGTTTTGAACCATTTTTGGTTCCCTGAAACCCATTTGTTGATATGTACGTGCAAGGAAAATACATCTTTGTTGCGACATTGAGACTAGTAGGGTTTCATCTGACCGTTTTCAAGTAGAGACCTAGGATTGAGATCCAACCCATGAACCCTAAGCCCGAGCATAGCTCGGTCGCGCTTCAACCAATTGCGTTATACCATCTCCCCTTGTATTTCATTAAAATGAAAATGTACATTGAATTAACTTACGAATCCAAAAGGTGTTAAAAAGCGTGTAAATGAACCTAATAGCAAAAACTTGGCGCCCTGCTCGAGGAAACAAGTGGTAAATTGAAGTATTCGGGTCGACACAGGAATGTGACCAACTAAATCAATGGGAAAAAATGTTGGAAAAAGACCAAAAAACAGTATTTGGTTGGCGTTTTATATTACATGAGCCGGCAGAGATTGTAGTTTGTGTTGATAAATGCCGTTCGACATTTGTCGACCTCTCACATTCTATTACATTCTAACCCCAGTTATTTATTCTTGGTAGCTGATCCTACAATCTGCTCAAAGAATTTGCAAATTAGAATATTAACAGGAAAAAAGTGACTTAGCTTGCTGTTCTGTAATTCGAGGAATAATATTAAAAGTTAGTTAAATGTGGTCTCTCTGCATCAATGTTGCCTCAAGCATGTTTCCTTAGAGGGTTAATTAAGATATAACTTGAACTTCCTCTCTATCCATGTGCTTTAAACATCCTACTAGCAATGTGTTAATAAATAATTATTATAAATTCATAATAAAAGTTCAATTTTTCTCCAGCCCATTTTAACTTGGACAACTTTGGTATCAAGGACTGAGCCTCGGAGATTCCGAGATCAAATCTGGAGATCGTTCACTTACAATTAACTGTGTCAAAGTCAGGGAGTAATTGGTTTGTTGTTTGTATCACATCTATTTTCTCCAAAATGCATTTCAGCGACAGTTTCAAATGAATGAAGTGTCTTTTGAACCGTCTGCAAGCGTTTGTCGTAACTAAATTTATCCGCTGTCACTTAGACAAAGACTTTGCCCTCATGAACTACTATCACCTGATTGATTCCAGCCACCTGAAATCCAACAAATCACGATGAAACTCATTCAACTTTCCTTTCAAAGACCTTGAGCTGTTTTTCTCATCCTAAAAAAGCCCAGGACAGGATTCACTAAGAGCTCTCTCTCTCACTCTCTCGTTTTCTTTCGTTCCCATGGGCCAAAGAAGGAGAGTCAAATGTGAACGAAATGTTCCACCTATGCTCAATGAAAACGGCCTGATATAGAGGGGAAAGCCCGAGGCCATTTTAAGGCTGTGACCGTTGTAAGAGGATTGCGAATGAATCTGTCCGAGTGAGAAGTGTGAAGTGAGAACGGTGTGAGTCTCCAGAAGAATGTACTACTCCAATGTCTCCTCATATCCATCGGCCTTGACTGGGAGGTTTGATTCGCCAGCCATCCCTCGATTGTACAACTTTGGCTCGGATTACTCCACGGCTCCTTCCAAACGGTTCAGTGATGCCTTCAACTCTACCAAGTACAACTTCTACGACAACAGCTACAAGTTTCCAACCAGATCTCGAGCTTCGAGCGTTGGATCGCCATCTATGCGATATCGGGACGTGATCAATCCAATCCGTGCCCAGATCAATTCGGCTTTTTCGGATGAAAAGCCCTTTGAAAGCAAGGTTTACTATACTCGAGCTCCGTCCCTGGTGAAGGAGACTACACGAGATGATCTGATTGATTCTATCCTTCACACCCGGACAAGTGAGAATCGCCGAATGCCGGGATTTTTCACGGCTACCAATTGGGAAGAACGAAACTATGCCAACGTGGATTGTGACAAAGTTTATCCTGGGATTTACTTAGCAAACGCGGAAACCGTTAAGAACATTGAATATTTGAAGTCCATTGGGGCCACTCACGTGCTAAACACTGCAGAGGGTCACGTTAAGGTCAATCCAGGAATGTATCCACTTCACAATATCAACTACTACGGATTCCATGTGGACGATCACCCCAATGCCAATATATCCCGATACTTTACCCGGACCAACAACTTCATTGAGGATGCTCTTAATCGGAATGGAATTGTTGTGGTCAATTGTGTGATGGGCTGGTCTCGGTCTGCCACCATAGTTGCAGCCTATCTTGTGGCCAAGAAAGGCATGACTGCCAATCAGGCCTTGGAGCAGATTCGCCGAGCTCGGCCCATTCGTCCAAACCCGGGATTTTTGAACCAGTTGTCTGATTTTGACAATATCTTTAAGAAGAAGTTTGTTTGGTAAGCCGATTGGAAAAATGACGGCAAACACTGTTTTAAAAGGTATGTTGTATTTGTGTATGTTTATGAGGAGACCTAATTTCCTCGCAAGGCCCGAAATTGATCATGAGAGTATGAAAGGTTTATTTCTGAAAGAACAAGTATGCAAGGATGAATGTGTACGAGTATGTAATACCATATTTCAATATTTCTGTTTGAAATAAATTTTTGACAAAACTATTCATTTGATCAAACGCACAATCGTCTTCTTTAGCTCGGGACTGTAAATCAAAGTGTTGTGACAAAGTGTCAAAATCGAAGTTCACAGGAATTAGGAGGGGCAAGCGAGAAAATATTGCAAGGAACCCACATCTGAAGAGTGAGGGTATTTGACAAATATGTTTCATGTAATAATCTGGGGATATAACTCTTTTTTTCTTCACTGAATTTTACCCTGATATTGCACGCGGGTTGTGGAAAGGTTTCTCCTTCAACTGACCAATACATGTGAATTGAAAATTGAGTATTAGACCGAGAAAAACGAAAGAAAGAGGTTGGGAGACACCGGACTTTCAACTTGCACAGTTTGAGAATCCTCGTCATCCTCGCTTCCGCTACTATTCATTTCGCGGACCAAACATGGATGACCAAGAGATTGCCAAAACAAAACACGGCATTTTCGACAAAGCATGAGAACTTCCGTGTAATCCTCTTTGAGGCCAAAGCGCCAACGCAAGGCTTTATAGATGATTTTCCAATCCTTATGGCCTCTTAGGTCTGGTTTTTCATTCATGATAAACTCAATTTGTTGCTTGGTGAAATGAGTCTGTACCAATTCACGCCAAACTCGTTTCTCTCTGGCAATCGTATTCATGGTAAGGCAGGTATCTCCGGCTCGTTCCAGGTCTTTGGGATCGGAGAGTCTCAAGAGGATCTCACGGATGCACTCTTCGGGTAAAGTGTTAATCAATCCATTTTTGTTGCCCGATGATCTCTCATGGTTTAAATTGGTGGTGGGGGTGGCCAAATCCTGTTTGTAGGTAACCTGGAAACATAATTCAGATACCGTTGAGAGCTTTCCGTACGTTTCCTTGTCACGGATATTAGGAGGGAATTCATGTTTTTCCAAGAGTCAATAATGCCTTGCGTATCAAAGTCGATCTATTTTATTGGTAAATGTTTAAGTAAAGTACGGCTTGCTTCAAAGTTCTGATCGGATCATGCAAGAGCTCAAATTGTCAAAATTATTTTATAGGAAATCCAGTTGGACCGTTATTTCATAAGAAAAATGTTTTTCATTTGTGCACCTGAGATTGATCTTCAAATAATCTAATGAATTCAATCAAGTAAAGTTGCTTGCTGAACAATTTTTATCATTTGTTGCAAAAAAAATTTAAATGCTATTTTGTAACTAGGGCTCGGATCAAGTTGCCATTTTGGGCCTAAAATTGCAATCAATTTTACGACAGTGGCCAAAAAATTCAATCATTTGGTCCAAAAAGTCATTTTTTACTTTGAAAATGAAAGACTAAGCCAAAAAGGAGTCAAAAATTACCTAAAAAATTACACATGTCCCCGAACATGACAATTAAAATTCTGTAAGTAAAGTTATATTTCCTATTATTCATTATGTTTATTATATCGAGAGATTTATTTATGTCTGATATTATTTAAATCATACCAAGAATTTAGTCTTGTGCACTATAAATTCCAAACTCAACGTAAAACATCTTTGAAAATTGCTTGTATTCAATGAGGCATGCAGGGGGAGGTTTAAGTGATCTCTTCAAAAATCTTATCACGGGCGGATGAAAGAAGAGAAAAGGCTTGTTCGTCAATGTAAGATTTTGTCAGTGCAAGGGTTTTCGCGTTTTACAGACCGCCCTTATGACTTAGATGCTACAAAAAATGTCGAATTGCAAGTTCGGACATTTTGACTCTCGGTTTTGTAAGAATTTGCAAAATTCTTCTTTTGATAAAAAAATGGCAAGCACTTAAAAAAGACCTTTGATATTGAAGAGAAACACGTACAAAACACGGCATTTTGTTTGGTACCTTGATGGTTTTGGAGCTTTAAAATACAAATCAGTGCTTATAACATCACTTACACTTGTACTTACCCAAAAAAGTGGCCTTTTGTTGAGAATTTTCTCGTGCAAGAACGAGCAAATAAAGTGTGCATTTTTTCCAAAATCCTAACCGAAGGTGTTCAAACTTGCAATTCGACATTTTTCATGGCATCTAATTCGCAAGGGCGGTCTGTAAATTGCGAAAAGCCTTAAACTGCCCAAATTCTCACGAGCCACCCACTGTTGCCAAACAAGCCTTTTCTCTTCTTTCATCCGCCCGCGATAAGATTTTTGAAAAGATTACTCAAACCTTCCCTTCATTTCTCATTCAAGCACTTTTATACTGAATTTCAATGATTTAGACCAGGGGTGTGCAAACCCTGGCCCGCGGGCCAAATGTGGCCCACGAGCTGATTTCGCGTGGCCCGCGAGAGGATCTGCCATTTTCAATAGACTGTGGCCCGCAGCATGATTTTGGCATAGCCCGTGAATTTTACACTAGAAATTATTTGCCGTTTTGGATGGTGTGGCCCGCGAGCGCCAACGGTCCGGCTAATTTGGCCCACTGCTAAATGAGTTTGCACACCCCTGATAAAGACTGAAAACGTCAGAAGTGCAGTTTGTTGCGTAAAATGTATTGCAGTTTGAAACTTTGTTCGAGCACCACTCATGAATATACCATCATTATTAATACTGAAAGGTTTAATTTATTAAACATAAAGAAAATTAATGCGCAGAAGTTTGAGGACTAAAAAATTTGATTTCTTCCCCGAGAGCAAAACAAATTTCCTTTGTGGTCAACAGGGAAATTCCTTAAAGTTTTCTCTGATGCAAACACTGTCATTTTGCGTTACTTGGAAAGGCGATTTTAAGATCGATTTTCCATGTTGTCTGCATGTACTTGGAAAAGATTATAGACAACGACTAAAGCAGATTTGGCATATCAATCGTGAATCGCGAAGTCCAATCAATGTAAATAGTCGTCTCTCAACAAAAAAGAACTTCTCAGACCCCACGCAAGCTTGAATTGTTCACTTTAATGACCAGTACCACGGGAACCACAAAACAAGAACAAAAATACTGGTATCAACTGAAGCAGAACCCCATGATGATGCTTAACGTTCGTGATGCAACCTAGAATTGTCAATCACCTTCTTCGTTACTCTATACTATCGTTGCAGGAAATTACCAGTCTAAGCAACCATTGACCAAACACTTCATCTCTGTCATTCAATGACAACACCTTTTGTGTGTATGTACTCTTCTATTGGTGTGATTATCGAACTAACGTGTCCTTGACGCAATCTGTTTTGTCAGTGGAAAAAAGTGAAGCATTCAAGTTCAAGTTTAATTGCCCTGGACCAAGGAAGTAGTGATTCCAACAACTTCTTTACCTGCATTTTCTCAACCATTTCCGTGATTTTCTGCTTGCTCTCCACATGTTGTTTGAACAAGGCCTTGCTGCCGAGGTGAGTGCCCCAAACATGGTAGATTGATAGGGTTGCGTGAAGCTCGTCCAAGAGCTTCCGAAGGACGTGTTCATTGACATTGTTCTGGTAGACCATGTTGGCCATCTCTTCCAGCATCCGGAAAAGCACTTTCTGAGCCGCCCCTGGTAATTGACTGAGCCGATCGTGACT
Organism: Tigriopus japonicus; assembly: GCA_010645155.1. Taxonomy (NCBI): domain Eukaryota; kingdom Metazoa; phylum Arthropoda; class Copepoda; order Harpacticoida; family Harpacticidae; genus Tigriopus; species Tigriopus japonicus. The sequence goes on from CM021319.1 coordinate 8,700,360, forward strand.
AAAAAGCTTGTACATGATCTGAGAGACATAATTGAATCTGCGGATATCCTTCACCGCATTCAAGAAATCCAAGCGGAGGAAAGCTTCAGCCAATCCATTGAAGCCTGCAATTTCTCGGGTGGATTTGATGGTGATGTTGTAATAAGGCTGGGATATCATCTTGGGGAGATGAAACTCTCTTTTCAGGTTCCTGACATCGTTGTCATTGGGTTTCACAGCCTCTTTGGTCAAAGTGAAGCACTTCTTAAGTAAGCTGACCTTGGACGTGGGCTCCTTAAAGTTGGAATCGTTGACAGGGGACGACGATGGGGATAAAGAGTAATTCGAGTTCCAGCTACCCACTTCCATCGGGGAGCTCTCGGAGCCACTGTCATTCAAAGGTTCGCCAGTTTCATGGACGTCAAAACCAAAACCATGATTGTGGTTCCGCTGAGTGACAGTCCAAACGGTCTTCTTCATCTCCCACCCTCCATCGTAGCGAACCCATTTTTCCCCTGGGCTTCGCCAATCTTTGGACAAGAAAGGCATCTCCAATATTGGAAACAACACCAACACCAACAATCACTCTGAGTGAATAAATGGTTTCTGGGATTGAAAGAGCACAGTATGTTGACAAGGCCTCCTTCTCTTACACTGTTCCCACCATCGTCATATTATGGTGGCAAGGAGGAGCGCTCGCTACTGTTCTTTCTTTCTTCTGTTCCCCGAGGCTCTGTCTGTCTTGCGTTCCTTCAAATGGTGCGCACTTGCCATTGTATGTAGCCAACATGGGCAGCTGTCAGCTTGTTCTCATCACATATTCACATGCGCATTTTGCTTCAAATGTTGATTCACAGTTTCTAGCGCGTTGCGTTCACTCTACTTGTTTCATTTCAGTTCCTGACTTTGGTTCACATGCTCAGTAGGCACGATAGTAGGCATCAAAGCAGGCCTACTGCGTGAAAGATGGCCCAGCATGCCTCTTCGACATACATAGAGCTCCTTTGTGAAAACCGATGAGAAAATGGGGAAAGAAAGGCGCAGTTTAACATGACAAAGATCTTTGGGGATTTCCACCTGTTTTTTCTCTTATCATGACACAAAAAGACTGAACCCAAGAAACCTATTTTTTGTCAAGGAATAATGAGCGTACTCCATTTTACGTAAAGAGCAACAAAAATAACAGCTGATGCTCCATTTTTGTGGTTGCACACACGATCAAAGGCCTCCTCTTTCTCAGCACGAGCCCCCCAGTGCTGAGAAAACGGATACATCTAATTGTTTTAAATACTAGCAATGCTGATGAAAGAACAAAAACCTAGGTTAATAAAAATGCAAGCTTGGATAAATTTTGATTTGACAATAATTTCTGTGTGATCCTTTGAAAAACGATGTATTTGATGCCTAAATGGCAAGCCTGAGTCTTCGTGCGCAAGGCAACCATCTCTACGTCAAGCTGCTGTTTGGTCTGGACACCAAATTCAAGGGTACGTGTGTATGGTTTGTGGTTGGTACAGTACGGTGGTTTTCATCAAGAGCTCCTTAGACATTACGCAATTGGGGAACAGCTGTCTTTGTTGCGACCAATTTGTTACCAAGAAAGATCTCGAGAAGAAAAAGTACACTGAATCCTCCACCTTTTTTTCCATGGTTGGAACAAAATGGGAACTCTAGAAGAGAATGAGGAACAAAGCATGTGTTTTGGAATGTTGACTGTAGATACATTTTTAGCGTTAAGGAGTATGGTAAAGTGAAGCAAGTTATTTGATAACCATAAAAAGACATACCGTATAGCATGATTATATAATGGTTCATGACATGAACACCATTTCTACCCAAACCGGATTGAAAAGAAATATTTTGCGCACAAGATCAGTATGACATCATCTAAAATAGTCCTTGATGAAGCGTTCTATTTCCTTAAAAGGAATGAAAAGTTTATGTCGAACCTGCCACCAATTCGATGCCCTTATATGGAGAATTTTGAACCTGCATTTGAAGGGCTCTCGTTACTTTCTACTAAGAAAGAGTGCATGTATTCCAGGTAGGTTACAATATTATTGAAAGAGCAACACGCCACTGTCATTTGTCTTGCCCTAAACCAGCCCAAAACATGTAGGATTTCTGGATTTGGGACCTTATATTGTGTACAAGGAACCTAGAAAGATATGTCAATAACACCCGTCAGTGAAGAATGTGAGTCATCTCATAACGCATTGATTACGAACATGATGGTTTCTTTTTGGCTAGTTGGGCAACTTTTTATTCTTTTGAAAATGATTTACTCTAAAGTGCCTCAGTACAAAGAGAGTCAACTTTTGGATTTATGTCACAAATGAAGGCTATTAGAGAGGAGTACACGAAAGACCATTGTTTCAAGAGCTCTTAAAAATGACAATTTGCACCTTTGTTGGCGAAGTTCCCTTTCTAAAGCTTATGTGTGAAGTCGTAAAACATTACAGTGATCAAATATATGCCTAAGTAGTGAATGCATGCAAGTATACTTTTAAGCAAAATATAAGTTAAAATAATGAGTGGTGACCTTTCCACTTGCTTTTATCTTTTTGGCACCCGCTGCTACCCTAAACATCTTGAAAGCGCTTTTAGCACTTGCACGCGCTATTTCCGTTTAAATATCACCCCCTACAATCTCAGCCACACCTTTGAAGTTGACTAAGTCTCTTCTTATCTATTCTCTCGCAAAGGCTTTTCAATTTTTTGCCCATACGAGGATCACCCACGCAAAAACTGGACTGACAGAAATGTTTAAGGCTGGGAGATATTTTTTGGGACAAGTTCTGAAAGATGCGTTTTCAGATGTCGTTTTTAAAATGTGAGTTGAAAGTTTATTGTTTATTGTTAGGACACTCAAGCACTCCCAAAAGGTGCATACGGAGTAAAGTCGAGAAGAAACTGGAAAACATAAGCAATAAATTAAATAAATTCAATCAAATAAAATGGTGGTCCAGGAAAGAAAGTTCAAGTTCAAACAAGAAAAAAGAAAACAAAACTGCCTGAGCCATTTTGAAGTGAAAAGATGGAAGCACAGTGGGAAAGATAAGGAACATGGTCGAACAAGCAAGCAACTTGGAAAGTAAAATCATCAAAAGAAACTGACAAGGAGAAGACAATGGGCTAATCCTTGATTGGTACAAACAGTTTCAGCAACGCCAAATCAAAAATCCGTACCCAAGAGAACATTCAGATTGTGATAGAAGAGATACTAGAAGTTTTAAGGTTTTGACTAAGTTATGCAAGTATGTGAACAAAAGGTATCCTTAGTTGTGATCAGGTGGCAAGCTTTTAAAACAAGACAATGTAGGACCTTGTTTCAGCGGGCAAATACGCTGTTTATGGTAATATTCATAGTAAAAAAAAATTGCAGCAATGCTCTTTCATATGTTCAATGTGATTATAAATTGGCAACTTTAGACTTTGTCCTTTTACCGACTCTAATATACACCTTGTTGGAAAAGTAAATCACGCTCTAATTTGGAGCTTCAAAAACACAGGAGGAATACTTTAAGTTGATGTCAAAGGATAACTTTTCCCATGTCTATGACAAATGCAAAAAACAGAGTTAAAAAGTGAATTGAAATTAAAGGATGTTTGTCCTCAAAATTCGATTAAACAGTTTTTTCGATCTTAAAATTGACCAGCGGTTTTTGCCTACGTTGACCTCGTATTTGTGAGCTTTTTGCAATTTCCGATGAGTCGCGTTACAATCATGTGAAGAATTACTTTTTCGTTTCGGTTAAGAGCCCTTTTGGTCCATCACTAATTTAATAAGACCCTCTTGAGTTGCTCCAAGAATTTTAATTAAAAAGAAATTCCTTAATCCACCCAAAGTGAATCTTTCAAGGCTCGTTTAAAGTATGTTCTATCCAACAACTTGTGATTGTGTGAATCCGTTTTTTTCGGTTGGGTTGCGGATTTTTATTACCGCTACAAGGAAAACGATTCCCTGTAAAGAAAGTTAAATATTAACGTTACTACATAAAATATAAAATCAACATTTATATGAAATTGGGTCTACCAATGAGCTACAGATCTATACAACCCTTGAATAGCGGGTTGATCAGGAATAGTATTTAAAAATTTGTCTAATCCTGCTTTAAATGCTATAAGAGGATCAGCTCCTACATATTCCCGACGAAGACAAATAGGCAACAAGTTGAACAATGAAGGAGCCCGATAAAGAAGAGAGGAGGACTTCATTGTTCGAACTAGTCTTGATTCCTTAGGATTTGAAGGTGCTCTCAGAACGCACGTAAAACCTCTACGGATTGCTACAACTGATCTCAAATCCTGGGTTAGGACAGAGCCCATGAATGCTCTTGAAAACATGCAGTATCAGATACCTTTCATACCTTCTCTGAGTACTGTAAAGCCCTAACTTCTTGAGCCTCTCCCAATAGAGTCCTTTAAGCGCAACCACTGAAATGAAAACACGTGCAACCTTCGAGCTTTAATACGCAAAATTTTTGTTCTTACGTATCCAATATACATTGAGAAGTTCGAAAATAGGTCAAACGTTTGTGTCAGGGTGCAATATTTTGAGTTGTATTACTAAGGTGACCTCCCAGTCTTATGTACTGTGACCTCCCAGTCTTATGTACTGTGACCTCCCAGTCTTATGTACTGTGACCTCCCAGTCTTATGTACTGTGACCTCCCAGTCTTATGTACTGTGACCTCCCAGTCAGCTGCTCGTTAAAGGACCCAATACGAGAGCTCTCTCATTCCTGTGATGTTCCTAGTGAAACATCTTTGGACCTTGTTGACCTTTTGCAAACCTGCCGAACTCATTGGAGCCCAAATGGGTGAGGCATATTCAAGATGCGGCTGGACAATCGACTTGTACAGAGTTAGCATCGTAAAACTATCTCTGGACTTGAAAGTGCGATAGATCCAGCCACATGTTTGAAATGCCTTCCCCATTTTCAACTGGATATGGTCATCAAACTTTCCATCATCTTGGATGACAACTCCTAAATCCCTCATGGACGATACCTGCTCAATATCACAACCTCCGTTGTCTTTGAGAGGAACATCTAATTTTGACGTCCCATACGTCTTTGTCCGGAATTCCATTCCGTTCAATGCCATGTTACTCTCGCCAACCCAAGAGTAGACCTTCTCCAAGTCCTCAACTAAACATTTCGAGTCCTGACCATTCCTTCCACAAAATAATTTAATGTCATCAGCTTATGAAGAAAGAGATTCTTCTTTTTTTGAGATTAACATTTTCTCGTTTGTTGCTTGAATTTTGCTCAGTCCAGCATTTTTTAGGTATAAATCAAGGCGGTAAACTTAATTGATACACAACAATAGATATTTAATTTACTAAATTTTGGAACCAGCGGTTAGAAAGCATTTTTTAGATCAACTGTCCATGTTGCGTTTAAGATAAAAATGTTCCATTTTCCAAGATCAACATTTTCATACGAAAACGTATAGCTCAGTGAGATTCAATCTTACAATGTGCGTAGAAAGCAATGAATTTATCACTGACCCAGTCAGGCGAGGGCTTGCTACTTTCCTCAGATTAATCGTACCTCATAGAATGAAATTAAACTATACATGAATTTGTTTCAATTCAGCCAATATATTGGAACTTGGTAGTTTGACAAGAAAAAATAGATATTCAAGAGGAATAGAGGAATATTCAGAACGGACCATATTGTTATACAAAAAGTGAACACTTCAAATTGTCCGTCCAATACTTTTTTAACCAGATGAATGGTTGCTCCTTTAATTTTTGACTAACATGAAAGGGTCGAATAAGAAAATTGCGTGTTTGAAATGCAATATTAGATTTACAAGTCAAGAAAGAACAGCTTGCAAAGCTCATTGCTTTAAGAGGAATTTTACCTTTGAATATGGAAAGTATGATCAAAGACGTTTCAGATGGAGGACAAAGCTTTCGATCAAGGAAACTTTTAATACTTAAATTGAAAAGGGCCTTTTTCAACAATGTGCATTGCTGAAGGTCGTGACTGATCTGTTACAAGGAATCGTGACAATCGAAATTTAATCCTCTTTGGAACATCATGTCGTTTCCACGACAACCGGTGACGTGATTACAGAGGAACTATTATATGGTTGCTTATGGCAAAGAAGATCCTCTACCAAAAGCGTGCCAAAGGTCTCTATCTGATCAGACCTTCAGTCTCGAGGAAACACCATGATCGAAAAGACCAAGATTGAAACCCTAGCCAAGACCCAGTGGACCAAGGTCTTTGCTCTCAGAAAATTCATCTCCTTGGCCAAAGTCCAATCGAGTCAAGCTCCGGCCTCTTTGGTGGTGGGTGGGATCTACCAAGTGGGAAAGAAGATCGCCAATGGAGCCTTTGGACAATTAAGATTGGGTCGGAATCTTCGAACCAACGAAAACATTGCCATCAAGCTTGAGCATGTCAACGCTAAAATCCCGATGTTACTCCTGGAATTCCGGTTCTATCGGTCCATGGGAAGCTATGCTGGATTACCCAAGGTTTACTATTATGGAACCTGCGGCAAATATAACGCTTTGGTTATGGAGCTCCTGGGATCAAATCTAGAAGAGCTCTTTGTGAAATGCAGAAGACATTTCAGTTTGAAGACCATTCTTCTGATTGCCATCCAGTTACTTCACCATATTGAATACATACACTCCTATGGAATCATATATCGCGATATCAAGCCCGAGAATTGTGTGGTTGGTCGAAGAGCTTGTGGGCGTTCAGATACTTTGTATGTGGTGGATTTTGGATTGGCGAAAGAATACATTGATCCGGACACCGGTCGACATATCCCATATACGGAAAATAAGAGCCTAACCGGAACAGTCCGATATATGAGTATCAATTCTCATCAAGGCAAAGAGCAAAGTCGACGAGACGATCTTGAAGCATTGGGTCATGTGTTCTTTTACTTCTTATCCGGAGGAGTGTTACCTTGGCAAGGCGTCAAATGTGAGGATATCCGCAAGCGGTACCAAATCATCGGCCATATCAAAGAAGAGACCTCCATTAATGAGTTAGGACTCAATTATCCGTGGGAGTTCTCGGTGTACCTCCGCTATTGCCGGAATTTGAAGTTCAATCAACAACCGGATTATGCTTATCTTCGAGGTTTATTCCGGAGTTGTCTCACTCGAATGGGTTGGACTGAGGATAAGGTGTTTGATTGGATGGACTTGAAGACCTCTTCTTCATGGTGTGCCAATATGGACGGGGCCAATAACAGTGGTGGGTTCAATAGTCCGCGATCTCGATACAGTGCTCAGGGTCAAACGTTGAATTACGAACACAAGTTAGCTTCTCGATCGAACGAATCCATTGTTCTATCGACTCGGAATGCTAAATCGAACAAATCAGAAATGCAAACAATGGTACAAAAGCTTTCGAATCGAGATGTGAAATCGGAGGATGACGTGGAGGTCACTCAATCTAGACCTAAAAAAAATTCGCCGGTAGTCAAGGCTGTTCTTCCTCATCAGACTTTGTCCATGGATGACCAAGAATCGGTGGAAAATGCTCTTACTAAAGCCTTGAGGAACAAACCCAAGAGCGGCCAAACACTTGCTGGGTTCAAATTTGAGACCCCGTTGATCATCATTCATGCCAGTGATAATGACGACACCTTGGATTTATCGGAATCAAAGTCAAATACACTCTCATCGTATACATCAAGAGCCCTTCAGAACGATGTGTCGTCAGTATCGAAACCCGTGGAACCCCCTCGAATTAGACCTATTGCGAAAATTGAGCCCATCAAGAAACCCGAAAATGACGAAATTCCGAGGATAAAAATGCTGTCGGAACAAGATTTTTTGGACTCTCACAATCAATGGGCTACACAGAACGGCAAAGGTTCCAAAATATGTGCCAAAAGTAAAGGTTCTAGTAAAGTTAGTTCCCCGGTCGAATCAGTTAAATTTGATTCATGTTGCTCGTTCTTCCAATTCAGCAAAATTTGTACGCGCTAAAGTGATGGCAAATATCTAAGATGAGTAGATGTTACATATCACAAATTAACGTTAGGAATGAGTGATTTAATGTGATAACGAACCGCCAAACTTCTTGTCATGAATAAAAGTTGCAGCGAATTGATTGTCTAGTTTGTAGGGATGGGTCCGGATCGAATTTCTTTTCTTATACCATAACATTACATCAATGCTTCTTAATTTAGCTATGGCCATAAAAGGTTCCACCAAACTTTAAAGCCATTGATTGAATTGTGCTTGAAGCATGCCTTGACGACCAAACTAATTGGCCCATTGTAAAACAAAATTAGCTCTTGGCTCGGTTTAATTCGGGTCTAAACATTGTTCTAGCCAATGATTTCATCGTTCACATGGAAATATCTACATATCAACACTACACCTAATAAATAAACCTTCAAAAGAACTTCAAATCGTTGGAGCAAGCTGTTGTCATTGCCAATTTTGTTGTTTAACGAATCTTAAGATGTAACTTGAAAGTAATCAGCAAAAAATCCGGTTTGTTGGCACCAACAAGACAAAAACCGAAATCTGTTTTTCCACGTAAGACGAAACCGTATTACTCACCGAACCTCGTAACATGAAGTTTTGACTTTGATTTATATCTTTCCAAATCGCTTAACCTTTACGGTAGTAGCATTGAATTGCCAAGGCCAAGACAGAAAGGGAGAAGAAATTGCTGATTAGTATCGCTCTAATTAGTGCCTTCATTGAAGCCGCAAACTTGGCACAACAATATCCAAGCGAAATCCTGACCACAAGCTCTGACCCAACTCCACCCTTGATCCACGATTTCTCTCTTCAGGGTCATTTTTGAGTTCAAAGTTGCCGGAAGAAGTGCATTGCCATTTCACTTCCAGTTATTAGACTGCCTCACGTGTATGCGATGTTTATATTGTGTCTTGAATGCTCCTACTCTACTTAATCATTCGGAAAATACACCCCGAAGGTCAACAAACTATGCGAACTTTTAGCGATGCGTTCCGTCGGCTGGACTTGATTGTGGTCAATCCAAATTACAAAGGTACAAAGAATGTTGTTTAAGTCATCCTTTTGGAATTTCCGATTGAATGCACCTGAACAGAAATATCTGCATATTAAAAATGCCATTGTGACATCTAGCATTCAAAGAATCAATGTCAGAACTCAATTTCCAAGGGCACTTTGGGTATTCGCTTTGATTAGCAGGTAAATAGAAAGGCAAACAAATCTTGCTTCAAAAATCGAACGGTTTTGTTTGACGTTTCAACAAGTAAATCCAGACAATTGTTAGGGCTCCGCGGTCATTTCCGTCACTTCGGACATGCGAATAATGACTGAACGACGAAAAGAGATGTAAATGATTTTCGAAAAGTGGTTGAGAATATGTAAATGAACTGCGCTCTCACGTTGAAGAGGGGTCCTTACGTTATTTGCAGATCAATGAACTCACCCATCTAGCTCAAAGGAGTCGTGACCTTGCTCAGTCAATTTGGAGGTCACTCTATGTATAAAGGCGAATGTGGAGAAGGCTAATAAAAGTGGATTCTGTAAGTTTATTAATAGGAACTTCACGTTGGCCATGGATGAAACTGGTTACTTTCAAAATTTTTGATATTTTCTCACCATGTTGTCAGGATGCATTTTGAACAACTTTTTATCTCCCCACCAAATTGCATTGGTGCATGTGACGTTGGAGAAAAAAAACAAAAAGTTCTGTCTAATAAGTTTTTGCATTATTTCATTCAAACCCATAAGTATGCATATGGTTAATTAATAGAGCGATAATAAAATGCCGCCGGCCAGCGGAGCCAATCGACACATCGTCCAAATATTTCCGATAAGCAATATCATGTCCGGTATAAAAATGGTTCTTCGTCTCTGGGTGTAGATTAACGTCGAAAATTTCCTTGAAAACGGTCGGGGAGAAGAATCGAACCTGGGACCCCTATCACTACAACAAACTGCGCTAACCACGGCACCACGTCTCCTACCGAACCAAAATGATTCCATGATTGATTCTTTTTTGTCAAAAAGAACCTTTAGGCACTAACTCTTTTTCAGACTCTTTCACTTTAAAGGATTCAGATATCTGAAATAATTGAAAAAAAATCGGACTCTAAAAAGGTGCCAAATTTAGAAAGAAATTCATTGGTTTGTGTGTTGTACTTCGTTGTCTCGTTCTCTCCCAGAACGATGCCAATTCCCTTGTGAGTTCGTCTAAAGTAAGTTCGTCTATGTATTTTTACGTGATTTTTGATACCGTAATGCGTTATTCTACTGGAATAGACTTCTTCCACCATTCGCCCAGTCTCCCATGTTTAGCCTGAATCAGTATGGTACAGTTTGCCACTTTAGTATGAAATGAAATGATTTTGAAGAAGCTTAATCGATCCTTGGTCACTCAAATAATGAGGTTTCGTGACCGCTTCACAAATATTACGGCAGATTTGACGGGTCACTAAGAAACTCACCTTGAAGAATGCCATTTGATTTGGTCGAAAAACTCCTCTCCTAAAAGCCACATAACCTCAAATGTGCCTTTTCATTGGCCGGATCTGACAGACGAATTTCTTTTTTTCATACCACCGCAAACTTAAACGAGACCATTTTATTAAAATAAATTTTCCCGAAGATACTCGGACCAAGTGGTACACTAATTTTACTTGGAAATGTGTGTTTTTTGTAAGGTAGACGCGAGAAACACTCCAAACAGTTCAAAGTTGACCGTGATAGATAGTTCGCCTGACCCTTACCGACAAACGACACGTGGATATTTGAATCCATTCTTGTTTTGAAGGTGCAAAAAGTTTCCCTGTGTCGGTCACGCTCTGTGGGTTCGAGCAATTTTCCCTGGAGTGATTGATCCCGGAAGCAATCAGACAAACCGAGCGACATATATCGAACTGAAAATTTCCTCCTCAATAATTACTGTGGACAACTCGGCAGAGAACAACGAAATGATCCAGTTTTGTCATCACGGGGGAAAAACGTCAACTGAAACCAATCGAGTGACTGACAAGAAGTTATCCAGTCTATGACGAAGTTCCGGAAAGGAATCCCGATGACTTGGGACGATTTCTCGTATATGTTTTAGGTACGGATAATTGATTCTGTATGAGGAAGCTCAGCAAACAAGATGAAATCGAAAGTCATAATGATGACATATATCATGTTTTGTTGCTTCAAGATTTAGCCAAGTCACACTGACATTTGCATTTCCGAGAGAACGACTCAAAACTTCCGACAAAGGTAAATGCACCCAAAACCTTGAGTTGGTCTTGCTCAGGAAATGTAACGAAAGTTTTGTCTCAGAAAGTCAGCGTTCAACATCTTGAGATGGTAAAATAACTGCATTTCATGCGTGAGCACACGAAAAAAACTATCCTTCTTGTCCACTTCATTGATTAGGCGGGTCTCCTTCAATCTCAATGACTAGAATTCCAGACCTGACAAGATAAAGACACAACTAGAAAGAACAAACTTGACATAATGCCATAGAAAAGTGCTCTTCAGAGGGAAAATGCGAGTCCAATTATCTCTTACGTACTCCGTAAGGGACAACAACATTCTGACTTTTCAAGATGTCATGTCGCTTTTTGGGAGGTCTGGACATGAAAAATAACATCTCAAAAAAGTTAGATGTTGTTAATCCTTTTTCTTATCCAAGTTTTATAAGGTTTTGCTTGACGTTAGATATCTGGGGTTTGGACTTATGATGCAAGTTATAAAAGGTAAATAAGACTTAAAAGCGCCTTGACGTGTCAACCACTTTTTGTCCAACCAAGTTTTCTGGGCTTGAACTTGAAACACGTTGGAAAAATGCATCCAGAGCAATCAGGCCTTTTTGGAACATTTATGAGCGATAAACACAAGTCATATGTTTCCGAAACGACCGAAAGACAAAAAGCCACATCTAACCCGTTTCAAAGCGCATTCTTATCAAGAGATGATCGCGTAACGTGTCCCTTCTTCTAAAGAAATACAAACTTTCATTTTCTTTTGGGGTGATCTTGTCACGATCCTGCCACACTCTTTCAGCCTCTTTTTGTTCATTAAATTGAGTTTATTTTTCCTTGCAAAACAGTTTCGTAATCGCCCTGTTCTCATTTTTAATTCTGCTCGTCTCGACGAGTCGGCAAAGTCAAGTCAAGAAGTTCACTTTCAGATCTTCAATCTGAATATGACAAGGCCCAATTGGGACATGATTACTCTGGGATTTTTGGCCACTCATTATCAAATGGTTTCGATCCCGTTAGAGGTCAAAATGGAGGAGCTCAACTGCGATACCACTTATCGATTGAATTGAAATTGCACAATTGGGGCGAGTACAATAATCTTGGCTGATTCTTTCGTTGCCTGTTCACGAAGGTAAAAAATTCCATCCATATAAAGTCATTTGATTCTGTGGTAGTCTTTAATCGAGCTCAGTGGAAATCTAGATAGGAAAATAATTCATGTAACGGATAGGGAGTCTTTTTGGTTGGGGTGAAACCCAGTTATCCATGTTTTTTCAGTTGCTTCAAAAAAGGATAATGGAAAAGATTTTTCCGAGAAAACTGTTATTAACACTGTTGTTGTCCTTAAAAGACCACATCAAGGATTTGTACTGTTTAGTAATGTCGTGATTTGATTTCGTGAGCGTGAAGAAATTCTGTTTCAAAGTTTGATCCAACAGTCGTGCTTTGGCGCAAGTCGCCAACGTTTGGAAGACGCAAAGAACATCGTTCCGATATGGATGTTGAGAAGATTTTTGGTCAGCATTTTTTGCATATTTGACTTCACGTATATTAAAAAAAGTATTTGGAAACAAAAGATCAATTTTGTTTTATAACTTAAGTATAGAAATGAGCAATTCTATGTAACTATATTCCTTTCTCTTAGTGTCAAAACACATCTCGGTCAAACATCAACACCTTACTAAAAACAACAGAACACCTAATTTAACTTGGAAAAATTTGAACTTTGAAAACGAATAACCTAAATAAATACCCGTACTCAACACCTTACTAATTTGACGAAAGGCCTCAAGATGGCAGTAGATTGCACGCTGGTAATGGATGCGTGTGATAAAACAAATTCAGCTGGGGACTCTGGCGGCCCAAATGTCTAGGGATGCATCAGAGTCCTCCAAAAAACTTGATCAAAATTTCTTGAGTCCAAATAGCATTCTTCATCTTGACGATAAATCGAAACATTAACTTTACCCTCAGGTTGCAACTATGAAATACCCGAGCCTAGTTCAGACTCCTACTTTGTCCGACAACACTCATCCATTGTTAGAGACCTAATCTGAGATGATCTCAGTATTCTTTTGGGCAAATGAATGTGATTACGCCTGATCTGCTTGCCTGTTTGCCAATTCATCCACTTTTTTAACATTACAAAGTTTTCTCTTGATATTTTTGGCTTTTTCTAATTCCAGCTTCTCTTGCTTGGATTTTTGGTCATATGAAATATTTTATTATGAACAAAAGCGTAAGATCATGTGCAGAATAAATTTTGCCATATTGGAATATTTTGAGTTTTCATTTCAAAAATATTAAAGCCCTTTCATTACGATTGCCGATTAGATGGATTGGGCATAATTCATCCGCCAAATTTTGTAAAAACTAGATTTTTAAGCGACAACTCACAGGCCTATCACTTTTTTCCATGATGACAAGGCTGTCAAATTTTATTTCGTAACAAAGATATCTTATCGCTAAACTTTAAAGTTTCCTTCGGTTTGACAAAAGACCATACACCTGCGTCACAACCAAGATCTTCCCGACGTTCTCCGCACATGAAGCATTCACGCCGTAGAAAAATGCGTACGACGCAAGCCATTCCCAACCAACGCCGTGAAAAAAAGTACGATGCGAGGGAGGTTAGAAATTTCTTCCTTCAAATGTCTCAGTTTGCTCTTTGATGATGCAGGTGTTGGTGGCACAACCTAAAGGTGTGTGACTGATCCACGCTGCGCCTAGTGTTGATCATAAGTGTGAAGGTGATGTGGGATCAGGATTGGTGTTCGCTTCTTAGCCCAAATCAGATATGGTGAAACTGGATAAACAGATTCAAGTGGGGATAACAACCCAAAGACAAACAATGCTCTGATACGATGGCCAAGGTAAATCAAACCAGGTTCCTTAAATACTCATTCTTCATCGCTATTTTCGGTCTTCTTGCCAATGGAAGGCCAAAGCAAAGCATTCCAATGTCACCATGAAAGACGTGAGTGTGTGATCTTTCCCTCACTCCCGTCATTTTCTAGGGTGAGGTTCTCATTATTTGTGCAACACAATTGGTCCTCGTTTTCCCAGACGTTCAGTTTGTTCTCGCTTTCAAGTTTATCCCAGTCATTATTAACTACATCATCTCGCCATTAAACCGTAATGTCATGACTCTTGAACGACGATCTCCTTCAAGCCCCGATGAATTGACTGCTTTGAATCTCGAGATGAAAGTCGTCAATGGACGGACGAATCACCCGCTTCCATTAACTCTTCCTAATGGATCGGATACTTGAACATGGGACATACAAAAGTGAAATCTCTCCAATATTAGAGGGTGTGGAGTCAATTTGCCACTAGGACAATTGAGGGACTAGACCATGAATAGTGCTAAAACCGATCCCATATTTGATTTTTAACCCTCCGGCAAGATCCCTGAAGCATCTCATTAAAATTTCGGCTCACTGACAACCAAGACAAAACACACGACTTGAACAAGGCCTATTAGCTTCTTCTGAGGTAACATGCTCAAGATGTTTGTGTCAAAAAGCACTTGTGATTATCAGTTCGATGACTGGTCAAGACAGGGTGACTGAATGGACATTTCCCGCTGTGTCATTCTTCGTCTCTCGACAAGACTGCCCACAGATTTGGAAGAGAAATTGAGCCCCATCTTGAAACGAGCCGATTCATCCTGTCCTTGACTTTCTGACCTTGACGACTGGACACAAGATCCATACCCATGACATTGAATCTACCGAATGTCACCAGGACACATGCTAATAAACCGCGAACCCTTTTGGTCATCGCTGAAGAAGCCTCGACACAAACCTTGACAAATCCGGCATTGACCGGTTTCAATGAGCAAACTGAACGAGCGTTGAAAAGTTCGCAAACGACCAACTAAATTGCACTTCAAGTAAAGTTCATTGTGTACCCAAGATCTATGCTGATCTGATCAAATCGAATCCGAAACTCGAGCTTTGAGCCCTTATCTTGAAGGTAATCACGACCAGCACCCTGATCCGAACTGAGGGACCCCCAAAAGTGAGAGTCAAGGCCAAGACTAGAAATAAGTCAAAATTGGTAGCAACAAAGTCTTCCCTTTGACAGATTTCAAACTGACTTTGTGTCTCGTGAATTAGTAACACCATGTTATTTGACTTTAAGAAAAGGATTTGAATAAGGAAGTGACGTGGGAGATCTTTTATCTGCCACTCCGTTGTTTTGTGAAGAAAAACAGCTTGACTTTACCGTTCTAAACTCAGTCAGTGTGACCTCAAGCACCACGATAATAACCACGTGCATGTAGGCATGGATTCTTGAACATTTCCTGAGGGTGCAAGAAGGAAATCTGGTTTGCTTCTATTGTCACAAATAATTGTCCAATCATGGCAAGAAATCTAGATCAATTCAAACGAGCACGACCATAAAGTACCGCCTTCGATTTTTACCACGACGAATGCGGGAAAACGAGGTTGTTCATTTATAAAGAGATGGCCTTGATTTCTTAGTCATAGATTCATGTTACAACGGCTACCAACTGACCATTCACTGTATTCTCTCATCAAGAGTGGTTGTACTTTTATGGAAAAGAATCAAACCTAACGGATTCGAACTTGGAGAACCTGTCTCCAATTTTGAGGATCCCAATCAGGTTTAGCTTCTTCACCTTTGCGAGGTCCGCTCTATTAATCTTTTGAGCATATGAGAGACCTAATTGACCTTGAGACAGAGTTAGAGTCAAGTGTATTGAGAAAGTACTCGTACTTTTGAAAGAGTCCAGAAGTTTTTCAAGTGAAATTCAAATGTCCCGAAGGATCCTGCTTCTTTAGTCTGCTCAAGTCTAGATTGAAATGCATTGTGTTCTACCTTGACGACGGAATGGGCTTGTCATCTCCTCAAGCAGCAAGGTTGATCTTGAGCAAATGGCAGGAAAACCCCAGATTGGATCCCACTGGCTACAAATGGATAACTCGGGGCCCTTCAAAAACTCAGGTAGTGGTGCAGCATGCGCGCTCATTTTTAGAGTGGGAAATTGAATTACGAACGCGATGCTTTGGCATCGTCATTTAGGCCACGGATGCGAGTCTTGAGAATCGTGCACATAGAGACAAAATTGAAGCGTAAGGTAACTGGCAATTTTAAAAAGTTTTTGTTCTCGAAATTTTTATGTAAGAGTTGCCATTTCGAATGTTATTCACAGGAGAAAATCTTAATTTGAATTGAGGATGTGGGTGTAGGGGCACCAAAGATGTCAGCTATAGGTCGCATTAGTCATTTTTCTGAAAGGCAAGTTCAACTCCAATGTTGAAATATGGGCAGAAAGTGGGTTTCGTAGGGAAATGACGGGAATGAGAACTAAATCTGAGGCCAGTATTTTAGACGCAAAGAAAGATCTCAAGATCGTACTTTCTAAACAGTTTACCAAGTCGCAATAGAGTTTCACGATTCAAAACGTGGAGTGTACACAGGATTAAGAGACCCTGTCCATGTACTAATTTCTTTCGCTTTTTATGCAAGTTCTATCAGTATTTCTTTTTCATTTCATTCTAGAGCCATTTATTCTAACTTCAAAAGTTGTGTTCTTGTAATGCACGAAAATTGCATTGGTTTGTCACAACGGTGTCCAAAAGTCCACATGTCTGAAAGCTTCCCCAACTCCTTTTTGAATGTCTGAAATTGGTCGCTCTGATTTTGTTGACGGCCCCTCTTGTCTTCTCCTTTTCCCGTTTTTCTCCTTCCTCATATGTAGAGGGTGACTAATTTTGAAACTGAAGTTGACATTTTAAACTTGTAATAACTTTAAAATGAGGCAAAAATCTCGATGTCCTTAAAATTTAAGACTGTTTTTTGAAACAATAATTAACAGCTTAGTGTTAACTGCTACCAATTTCAAATCACTGGGGATGTACGAGAGGCATTCAAACTTAGCAAAGTGAAGTGAAGAGCGTATTTTCGGAATTTCTTTATCTCTACACTCAGAGAAATGCCATAAATGCCGCTTGAGGTCGCTTTTTTCGACTCTCAATACGATCTTAAGATCGTTCTATGCGTCTAAAAAACCAGCCTCTGACTCCTCCCTCACAGTAAAAGTCAGTTCTTTTTATTGCATCTAAAGATGTACAAAAAATGTGCGGGAATACGTAAATCTTGCGTTGTACGCTTCACTTCAAATAATTCATGGATTGACATATATATCATGTACGCTAACAACCAAAAAAGAATACCTTAAAAGAGTACCTTTGTTAGAGATCAAATCTTTAATATTTAATGAAACTGTTTTTGGACTGAACATGAAAAATGAGGTTTTCCATTTTTTCATTGTGAATATTTTAAAGAACATTGCTAAGGGTCCTCTCACCTAAAGTAGTCACATGAAAATGTTTGTCAAAATTAAAGCAAAAAAGTAAAAACTTCCATTGAAATAATAACATAGTTGAAAATCACAATTAAATCGAAAAGAAACGGCGATCTAATTTCATTCGAACTCAATATTCAGTAAATCAATAACTATGAACTTTGGAGTGAATGAATTGATGTATTCAATTCATTCACTCAACCACTAACAGAAAAGTTCACGGTGACCACCTGTTGATCACTATTTTGACCATTTCACCTATGCATTTCATCTTCCTCGTCATCAATCTCAGATTTGAGCTGCATCTCAATGGACTCAATTTCGAAAAAAAACCTTGAACAGACTTGTCAATTCCCAACCTGGGAATGAAGATATCGCTCCAATTACTTCGTGATCAAATTATTTTTCTTCGCAGAAGCCTTGAAGTGAGTCTTGAAGACTTGGAACTGAATGCACTTGTCGTTTTTGTTCCCGGAAAGTCATTTTTATCCAATAATCCACATCTTTCAAGTGAATGAGAGGAGAGAACGAGCAAAAAACGAGATCTTGATCAATTGGTAAAATGTCTCGTTTCATGGCCATGTCCAGTTTTGCTAGCGGAGAACCAGATGGTTTTCTTCTTTATGGCGCATTGAGAAGGTCAAGGGATGCCGGGAACAAAACCACAAATGAGTGTTATTCAACATTAGTTGCAACAAACGGGATCAGCTTTACAGTTCTCCTGAATAACCTTCAGAATTCTGAACTAGAAGAATTTCTGTGGTTGGCAAATCGAGATGAAGTCTTCTACTAATTGACAAGTCAACGAGTCGTAATTACGGAAGAAATCCACATACAAGTATGTCGTCCTTGGAACGATGCAAAGCCCGCTTTTCTTACTTGAACTTCAATGAAAAGGGATAATTTTCACGTCTTGAAATACGCGAATTTGTCAAATTTGGCAACCTCAAATTTCGCTTTCATCCTGGCTCCTTGAAATGATGTCCTTTCAAGTCTATTTGTCAATTGACTCCTGACCATGAGAATAGCCTCTCATGTTGTCATGGGTAATAACGACCTTAATGCGAAAATCTGAGACTGAAAATGGCCGTTTCTATTCAAACCGAGATCAAACCATGACGGAAGCTCATTTTGCATGATTTTTCTTCTCAAGGTTTTGGACTGTCAATAGGCAGCTTATGGTTGCAAATTATGCACCGTGGATGCAGTTTGACTCTCGTTGCATTGAAGGGCCTGTTGAGAGGATCATGGGCTAAATTACTATCCCATCGCCTTATTTTTTTGTTTGTCATCATAAGGTGCTTCAGCGATCTTGTTGAAGACGCAATGTGAGGATTCCTATAGATTGTTGAACAAATATTTATCCATACTTGAACGAAGTACAAATGCGTTTTCGCACAGAATGCAATTCAGTCTCGTTAACATCCGTTTCCTGCATTGCAGAATTGGAAGTAGAGGTTCTGACTGTTGCTTTGTTGAAAAATTAGGAACTACCAGAGCTTGGTGTGGTCATAAATTATCGGGGGGAGTTGAACCCATGCCCTCTAGAACCACTCGCCATTATGAACCTTGATAATGCAATTATTCACTCTTTGGATTGGAATTACTTCTTATATGCAAAGGTCAATCATATTGTGCATAGTTTGAAGGTGGTAAATGACACCTTCTAATATATGAGACAAAATGTCGACAGAAATAAGAAGAAACCGGGGAAAATTTAAGCGTAGGGGAAAATACACGAGCGAAAGGGACCCAAGAGAGAGACAGAAGGTCGCATGTTAAGGGCATTAATTGAGATGCAGTTAAAACTAGATAATTGAAATGCAGTCAAAGCTGGGTATAAAAACATATTATCAGCAACAACATTTCTTTTTTATTGAGAGCTAGTTTTATGAAGAAGGCTTTACGTAAAGAATGTACATTTTGGTCAACGACCAAAATATTCTTATTTCAAGAGATTTTCTTTAATGGGCTACTTTATTTACAGTTTTGGTTGTTGTTTTCAAATGCCAATAATGTCAAATCTTGATATCAGAATACTCGACATAACAGTAACTTATTGTTCATGTTGTTGTTTATTGTTGGTCACCACTCAAAGAGTCGTCACATTACGTGAAGTCTTTTGATGTAATAATAATGTTTATTGTTATTGGCCTTTGTATGATTGCACAAGTTTTATGGCATTAATTTTGATGAGGATTATTACAAAAAATAAGAGGTATCAGATAGATAGGGAAATTGAGCAATTGAAGGAAGAGTTCCATGTATGTTTAACATGTACCATGTAACCATAACATGTACAGGTATAGGCTACAACGAGACTGCTTGATATAAGAAAATGTTGCAGCTCGTCTTTTTCCTTCCTTTGATTGTGTTAAGTCAGTTTAAAATTACTCGAGTAGACTCTCAGTATATCAGTAGGGTTAGGAACTCAAGTGTTGATGTGAGAGTTTACTCAAGGCTCATGCAACTCACTTGATTTTTGTAGACTATTTGCATTATTGGCGTTGATATGCGACCTTTTATCTTCCATCATTGTAAAATATTGTTCCACCAAAGAAAAGTTTAGAGAGGTACGTAGAGACACGTAAAAATGTCAAACAAAGCATCTTCAGCCACCACAAACGCTCTTTGGACCGTCCTGGTTATCATTCATTTAACCACATTCAGTTTTTTATTCATTTTCAAGAACCCACAAAAAGAGTCAAGCAGACGTCAGCTTAAAATGAAAATACTTCATAAATCAATGTGTCTCTTTTCAAGTCTCATTGCCCATAGCATTAGCTTCAAGGTAAGAAAAACTCAGGGGTCTTGATATCTATGCATTGCAATCCTTCAACAATGCAAAACGTGCACACCGGAAACAATTGTAATTGTTAGTTCATGAATCATGAAGCACATGATGGATCCTCATTAACAACTTGAAACTTGGCTGTGTCATTCGTTCGTTGTCAAGGATGGGTCGTTTCGGACGAGCCAAATGAGCTTGAGAAACCTTTTGCATTCGAATTAACCCGTAATTTCATATTCCGTTTCAGACTTGGATGATCTTAGGGACTTTGATCTTCCTATCAACTTGTATCTCGAGTACACATGGAATCTTCGGACTTGGTAAGTTCAAACACGTTGTTTACCTAATACCCCATAGAAACATCTTGTTTTTGTTTGTTTGCTTCCGTCAAAAAGCACAAAGAAACTGTTTTAATCAATGACCTTTTGAGCTTATCTGAGAGCCTCCCATGAACAAATTCCTGACGCAAACGAGTATTAATCTATTGATGGGCTAGTTCCTCTTTTCTTCAAACTGTGTATGGATATTGGCGGGAAACCTTGTCCTTGTCAAATAATGGCAATATACTCACTCAATGTTAAACAATGCGTGAAACTCGGGATGATTCGTGAATCATAAAGACCTTCAGAGGACTTTTGTTGTTGATGAGATGATCATCGCACTAACAACACTATTAATTGACCCCTTGATCCATTTTCTCCATTGCACTTCCGCCATCATTCATCAAATCCTAACTCGCATGACAAAAAACGGATCAAGCTCGCACTTCGAAATCGATTTCTCATTTCAAATTGGACGAACTATCCGATAGACAAAAATGTTGCGGGGACATTCCATTTTGTATGAAAATAATTGACGTAGTGTGTGTCTGCTTAGAGAGCCAATCGACAACATCCAAGTGTCAGAGCAAACATTTTCCAAGGTCAATCAATTTCTGCATCTAACATCCTGCCATTCATCTAACCAACCAAGCACAACAGCATCAGCGATTTAAAAACCAACGTGACGAAAATTTGCCGCCAGTCTCTCTTTATGTTAATTGATGCCAATTATGGTCCTTCATGAATATGAGGAACCTTTTCAAACCCATCCTTCACAATAGGGTTTGTCATCAATCAGCGCCAAAGCCTCAGGCATCTTTTGGCAAGAGACTTTTCGGCATGGCAAATCTGGTCACAATAGTTTCTTTTTTGAGATCCTTGACAAGAGATCATCCGACATTCTTAACTCGCTTTCCAGATGAACGTTGGAATCTCAGTTTGACATAGGATTGAAACGTTCTTTTTGTGAGCATGGATGGGAGTAGCTCTAATGAGTGTGTTTGCTTCAGACATACGTTACGTACTTCTCCTCAGAATGAAGTGCTTGTCTAGATAGATGGTTGAGGTGGTCCTGCTGTTATTGAAGGTCGCAACTAGGAAGAACACGAAGATGCAGTTTTCTACTGACGCAGTACACCACGGTTCTCTTCAGGGTTAAATTAGCTATTGGAAAACGAATTCAAAATAAGGTTTTACAAGGAGATTGTTATATTAATGAAGGAATCTATAATTTACTGTTGCCGACTTTAAAAAAAACTTGAGCCTAAAGTGAGATTCAACTCACTTGCTTGAATATTAATCTATGGTTTACCCTGAAAATGGTCATGTCAAGTCGCGTCTTCGGACTAAAGCGTTGAACACTACTTGCCAACATCTTTGGATTGGGAATTCCAAAGCGTGATATAAAGAGAAGCATGTCCTTGAGTTTGAACTTTTCACCTCGCCCCCTTATCCCTCCACCCACCGAATTCTTGGGTGGTAAACACAAAACAGTGTTCAAATATTCAGAGGTTTCTTTTGCTTGCAGAGAATTTCTTCAAAGGTGGTCACCGTTCAAGAGGCTACAACAATTGCGGATGCCCTTGCCGGACTTATTGGGTGAAGAAATGTACCTTTAAATTGGAGACGCAATGCACCCAAAAGTACTACAAAAAGGAATGTAAGAAAGTTCCGGCTATAAAGTCTGTAAAGGTCAAGGCCACCGATTGTCAGCGATGTGTCAGATTCCAAGAGACGGTCATCGACTTCAGTGTGGCCAAGTAAGTTACCAAAGATCAATCAGCATAGATGGTTACAAGCTTCGCCCTTCCAACCCAAGAAGACTTATTTTTCAAAACGAGGGAGGGGGAAATAAGAGTCATTATTCATTAGAGACCAAGTGGCGCCTAAAACCATCCATGGGAGAATGAGCTTGACCTTGAACGTGCTCAAGATGGCGAGAAAATGACAAGGTGTAACTTCGTGGACGCTCAATTGTTCCGGCTTCTTTAGCCGGATTTATGGGACAAAGAGCTCAAAAACTGAAGAAATGAAATGCATTTCCGTTTTCCCTCAATGCTAATGATAGAGTGAGAGTACAGTCCAAATGCAACAAAGCGTTAAGTACACAAGAGAACATGCATGAATCTCTAGATGAATTTTTGAGAGTCATCGCAACGATTATCTTTCGAGGTCCAGGCCACAATTATTTTGGGTGCTACTTGTCATTTTTCTTTATTTACACCTTCGAAAATTGCAGAATTGACCGTGATGCATGGGCTTGTGGAGGTTAACATTTGTGTAATTGGATTCTTTTCATTTCTAGGGAGTGTGTTCCAGTTTTTGATGAAAAATGTAAAACCGTTTACCCTCAAGTATGCCACACGGAGGAAAAATGTTCCATGGTCTATCGGACAGAGTGCTACAAACACCACTACGAGCAAAAGTGTCATCAAGTTCCGGGCAAGAAATGTTACAATGTGAAAAAGTGTCATAGGGAACCTCAAACCCAATGCAACAATGTGCAACGAAATCATTGTCGCAAGGTCCCACAACCAATCTTCAAGAAAGAGCCCAGTCACAAGTGCGACGATTTTGGCCCCAAACAACAGGATGCCAATTGTAATGGCATTCCAAATCAGAAAGATTTGGTTCCCACGGACCAATTCCGTGTAAAGATCTCACCTCTTAACGCGGTTAAACTCGCGTTGAGTGGCATTAACGAAGAGCAAGGTCGCAAGGCTGTGATTGACACGCTCGGTATTGACCCAGAATTGGCAGCCTTGGCTCAAGGTGGCAATCCGGCAAACAATCCGGCAGCTCTGGCCGCTTTGGCTGGCAATGGAAACCTGGCCTCACTTTTGGGGGGAAGTGGCGGAAGTGGGGGAAATTCTGCCGCTTTGGCCGCAGCTCTCGGAAGCTCGGGTGGCGACACATCAAGTCTAGCCAATAACCCGGCTGTTTTAGCAGCCTTGGGTGGGGGAGGAAATGCTGGAGATCTAAGCGGTCTTTCCAATAACCCTGCAGCCCTGGCAGCCCTAGCCAATGCTCAAGGAGGGTCGTCATCGGGGAACAACCAAGCTGCTTTAGCTGCTTTGGCGGCTGCTCAAGGAAATAGTAATAACAATAACAACAACAATAATGGCTATGGAGCCCCGAGGCCTTCATATGGCGGTGGAACGAACAACAATAACAACAACAACCAAGCCAATTATGCTGCTGCTTTAGCAGGTCAACAGGGTGGAACCAACAATTTGGCGGCTTTGGCAAGTCAACAAGGCCTGAGTCAAGCTCAGATTGCGGCTCTTACGGGTCAACAGGGAGGCAATAATAATAACAACTTGGCCGCATTCGCAGGTCAGCAAGGGCTGAGTCAAGCTCAAATTGCAGCTTTGACTGGTGGTCAACAAGGAGGCAACAACAACCTAGCTGCATTGGCGGGGCAGCAAGGGTTCAGCCAAAGTCAATTGGCAGCCTTGGCTGGTCAACAGAATCAAGGAGTAGGTGGTCTCAATCAAAACCAATTGGCAGCCTTGGCCGGGCAAAATGGTTTGAATCCAAACCAGCTCTCTGCCTTGGCCGGAAACCAAAACTTAGCTGGTTTGGCCAGCCAGAATCAAGGAATAAATCCTGTGACAGGATACTCACCACCCAATTTGAATACAAATAATTTCAACCTCAATAACTTGGGCGCAGTTGCTCCTGGAAATAGTTATGGGGCCGCTGTGGCACCGTCGAATGGGTATGGTGTCGGAGGGACCGTCTCAAATCTTCCTAATGGATTAGCAGGCATTCCTGGCCTTTCAAATGGCCAACTGCCTTCAAATCTGGCAGGGATCCCTGGTCTCTCTAGTGGAAACCTTCCAAATAACGTACAAGGTTTTAATCTAAACAATCTTGGCGGGCAAGGAGGAATTCCCAACAACCTTGCAGCCCAATTAGGAGGTCAAAATAATCTTGCCAATTATGGTAATAATCAAGGTGCCCCTGCTCCTGCATTCCCAGCTACCTCAACATATGGTGTCAATTCACCAAGTGTCCCTTCACCTTCTCCTTCGTCTCCGTCGGGTTCTACCAATGTTGGAGACGGCACCATTGCGTCCAGATTTCCGGGTGGGGTCGTCCCTCCCGCATTGGCTGCTCAAATTCCCGGCCTACCCACTGGAACCCTACCCAATGTACCTACCTTACCCCCAGGTGGTCTGCCTCCCGAAGTGGCTGCCCTGTTACCTCCAGGATTCGAATTGCCAGGTGAACCCGCTGACTCACTTTCCCTAAATAGACGTTATGGAACTAAAACTGAGCTTGTTGTTAGAAAAGACTTAAAACAGACTCAAGTAGGCACTAATGACCAATTTAGACCATCTCTGAGACTTCCAGACAATTTCTCTTTATCTCCCTAACGCTTCCAAACGGTGTGGTTTAACGTAAGTCTAGAATCGAATACGAACTTCTCTTAGCTGCAATATAATTTTGAATTCCCAATAATTAACATTTTTTTAACACTTTCAGGCCAAAGTCAAAGGTTGGAGCAAGCCCCCACTGCACCTGCCAATCCTTCCCCAACTACGATCGTTGCTCAAGCCTTGGGCCTGACCAATGAACGCCAACATAAACTTCGCATCCT
This sequence comes from Tigriopus japonicus, assembly GCA_010645155.1. NCBI lineage: Eukaryota > Metazoa > Arthropoda > Copepoda > Harpacticoida > Harpacticidae > Tigriopus > Tigriopus japonicus. The sequence goes on from CM021319.1 coordinate 8,725,597, forward strand.
TCAAATCAAACAAAGACGACAAATAAGAAGACTTCAAGATCAAATCAAACGTTTGACCGAGATTCCAGCGGAACGAGAAGAAGACGAAAGGGATCAAGAATCTGAATTTGAAAGAGATCGCGAAATTGTCACAATTTCGAGACGAGAAAGAATGCTCAGAAGACACATGATTCGTCTTCAGAAACAAGTTTTGAAATTGCAACAAGAAGTCCGAATGAATAACGAGGAGTCGGATGAGGAAGATATTCCCGATCAACCAACCCCACCTTCTCGAAATTCTTTTGTCCCAGCGACGAACAGGAGAGACAACTTTGGAGAACGTTTGGGTACCACTCCTGCTTATTCTGTGACTGCATCTTCATCACTAGATGATATTGCCAGTATTCCTACAACAACAACAACAACAACAACAACAACAACAACAACAACGACAACAACAACAACAACAACTACTACTACTACTACCACCACCACCACCACCACCACAACAACAACAACAACAACAACAACAACCACAACCACCACCACAACAACCACCACCACAACAACAACAACCACAACCACAAAAACAACAACAACAACCACAACCACAACAACAACAACAACATCAACAACCACAACAACCACAACAACAACAACAACAACAACAACAACAACAACAACAACAACAACAACAACACAAGTCATTTCTACGGAAAGTCAGAGGCTAAAAACAGACTCCACAACAGAAATACCCTTTTGGCGACTTTCTCGAAAGCACCATCCTGGAAATGGGATGAAATACATTTTCAAAGATCTGGCCCCAATTTATAGAGAAAAGACGGATTCATTTACAACAACGGTTTTACCTGTATCATTGAGAACAACAACATCAACTACAACAACCACGACAACCATGATGACAACCATAACTACCATTACTACTACTACGACAACAACAACTACGCCAGAGCTAGAAATCGTCACTCCCGTGATGGAAGATCCAGATGTTGTGGAGCTTTTTAAACCGTTTGCATCAAATGAGAGGCCTCCGAAGCGGTTAAGGCGTCGACGGAAAAAGAATCGGATTCCGTTTATTCGCATCAAAGAGAACGATGAACCCTCCTCTAGGCGTGGTGATGATCCAGAGGAGAGGAAACCTGTGATACGCTCTGAATGGAGCACAAGGACTCACATTGTGAGAGGGCATAGACATTCTCCAGTGAAAAGTGTACGCCGGAAAGTCCTAACGCGATCCCAACCACAACCACCCACATGGAGTGGCGATTCAAACGTGCAAAATCTGTGGATCACAGTGCATAAGGTGCCTCGAGAGTTTGAGAGTCTGAGGCTCTCTCCAAAAGAAGCGTGATTAAGTCTAATCTACGATCAATAATCTCTTCTTGTGCAATAGTCTCATGTCGACAATAACAAAGGTTGCCATTTTTTTCTTTTCCATTAAAGTCTTTACACAACTGACCCAGATAACAAAGTAACGTTCGGACGTCGGTCACGTGTTTGATTTCGGGAAGTACTTCAATATTCAAAGCAGAGATAGATTACGCATTGGCATTTAGGAATAAAAACTTATCTCGCCCAAGAAAGACGATGTCTAGGGCACTATAAAGATCAAAAAATTCAGTTTGAGGGCAACAATCATGAAGCTCACACTCGTCGTTTTCGTCGGCCTTTTGGCCTTGGCTTTCGCTGATCCCAATCTTGATGAAGAATGGGAAGATTTCAAACAACGTTATGGCAAAACTTATGCCGATGACACCGAAGAGGTACCATAATCCAATCCAATCCTTTTACTCCTTTCACTCCTTTCACTTCCATCATAATTCCATTTGAATTTTAGTCTCAACGCAGAGCAACCTTTGAGGCCAATTTCAATGCCGTTGAAGCCCACAACGTGGAGGCTGCCAATGGGCAACATACTTTCACGGTGGGCTTGAACAAATACATGGATCAGAGTGAGGAAGAAATCAATACCGTGATGAACGGTCTCAAGTTCGATGCCAGTCTTCCAAGAACTGGAATGGAATTCAAGCTTGACGTTGACTTGGCTGACCTTCCCGCCAAAGTGGATTGGCGAAAAGAGGTAATTCAAGCGACATTCCTTGGATTGTTGCAAAAAGACGCAATCATCCGTGTTTGCCGGGGCAATTAACGTGATTTTACCCTCAAACCAAGAAAAAGCCAAAAATGAAAAAGCTAGCGAAAAGACTTTGGGGTCAAGTCAACAAAAGTGTCTTTTCAAACAACAAAAAGAAAGGCCAATGCAATTACATTAATCTGCCCTTAGAGAAAAAGAAGAACCTTTTTCTCTAAGGTCTTTTCCTTTACCCTTAGAGAAAAAGACTTTAACTCGTATATCTTCTTATTTCAGGGCTATGTGACCCCAATCAAAGATCAGAAGGCTTGCGGATCTTGCTGGGCCTTCAGTGCCACCGGTTCTTTGGAAGGCCAACATTTCAAGGCCAATGGCAAGTTGGTGTCATTGAGTGAACAACAACTGGTTGATTGTGACAAGGTTGATCTTGGCTGCTTTGGAGGTCTTATGGACCACGCCTTTGATTACATCAAACAGAACAAAGGAGACGATACCGAGTCCTCATATCCCTACCAAGGCATTGAAGGCCCCAAATGCCTCTTCAAGGCCAAGGATGTTGGAGCTACTGTCAAAGGACATGTGGACATTCCCACTGGATCCGAAGCTGATCTCATGAAGGCCGTGGCCAATATTGGTCCCATTTCCGTTGGTATCGATGCCAGTCACATGAGCTTCCACTCTTACAAGGATGGTATTTACTACGAAGAAGAGTGCTCATCAGAGCTTTTGGACCATGGAGTCTTGGTTGTTGGATATGGAACTGAGGATGGCAATGATTATTGGTTGGTCAAGAACAGTTGGGGAACCACATGGGGTATGGATGGATTCATCAAGATGGCCAGAAACAAGAACAACAATTGTGGTATTGCTACTTCTGCCTCGTACCCCACTGTTTAATTTATAAAAGCGCAATATTTGAAAGTTAGAATGAGTAAAAGATTCATTTGACAGTGAAATGTGATGTCGTTGCCAATTTGCTTGGGAGAACACCTGGAAATTGAACGATAATCTTTCTCAAATATCACTCTTTGAGAGTGCCTGTGGGACAATTAATTCTGTCTTAAATGGACCTCACCTGAGCCTCTCTTGAGACTTCTAGAATTACAAAAATCCCAATTTTCCCCCTCGTTCCCAAGGCCAGAGTTTAACGCCTAGGCATCTGTCTACAATTACTGTGTACATACAAAGACGACTAGAAGAGTCTTCTTCTTGTGTCTTTCTTTCGGTTGAAAGTCGATAACAGGCAAATGAGGATGCGTGTCTTACTTGTCCGCGTTTGTTTCTCCCCCAAATGTTCCAAAGTGGAACATTCTGCTTTGACGAACTCCATGCTGACGTTGATGAGCCAAGCTCAATTTTCTTGTTGCATGCATCTGGCGAAAAACTCGAGGCTTTTACTCATCAGCCTTCATTCATCTCATTGTCAGTCTCAATTCAATTTGTTGGGACGTCCCTAGAGCGGACAAATATCAACCCAATACACTTATTGCAACTGGTTCCCCATGAGACATGTTGGAATTTTGCAGAATACCCTTATTGTTATTTTTTGCTTTGACGACCAAGCTTTAATAGAAATCTCGTTTTGAGAAGAAGAAAGCTAAGATTTTGATAATGATTTGAACAATCTACTTTACATGTACAAACATATTTTCAAAGAATTAGAGGAAAATACAACTATATAAATCATTGCCCATCGGGCCAAGACATTATCTAAATACATGTAGATGCTGATTTTCTTACTTAAACTTAATCAAAAGATTATTTTGGAAAGATGACCGTCAACTGACAGGAGACCACTTTGGACACATGTTTTTGAATAAAATTTGACACAAAAACATTTTTGTTTGGAACAGACGTTCCTTTTTCTTTTGTCTGGATACTATTCATCAACTCGTAAACGTCTGAGATAAAAATAATAATCCCATAGACATGAATCCTATTCAAAAGAGTTACAGTTTATGCTTTTAACAAATGTGAATGAGCATTTTCCCCCAAAAAAATGTTGATTTGTAAAGCGCTCAGTCCTCATATGTTTAACCCGATGAGTTGTTTTTTTCTGTTTCACACAGCATTCAAAGTGATTCTAGTGGATCATTATAAAGCTAGAAGACTGAAAATACTACGTAGCCAGCAAAAGTTGCTATTTATAATTTATTTGGTCTAATGTTGCTCTATTTTTTGACAAAAATTGCTCTCAATTCGATGGAAGTTGCTAAAAAGTCGCTATTTTCTGATATAAAAATGTCAAGTTTGATCAAAGTTTTGTCTCGTTCGGCCATAAATATGACATTTGGCTTAAATCTGTGAAGGTAGATGTCTTTTTTCAACCTTCAGACATTCTTGTTTTGCACAAATTCTGCAACTAGCCACAACACTCCGGGGTTTGTTGGTTCGAATCCCAGGCTTGCCACATTCAGCTGACCTGTGGTAGTAATTTATTTTTTGTAGTCGTGGCTCTTACACCTAAAATAGGCGAACTTGCGGGCATTCCAGAAGTTGAGGAAAAAATTAATGCTTGTTTTTGGAGCGGCAATATCCCCACAGAGTGGACATCTGTATCAGATCGCACCTGCAAAGCTATGCTCTGAACCCGAATAAAACAAGCCTTGCACAAATTATTCCAAAATAAAAGAACAATTCTAGAAAGATCTTAAGCAACCGTAAAATATGTAAATGAATAAATGATAGAGTCTAAAATTGCCTAAAGTTGCTGCTTTAAAATTGGAAAGTTGTTGACTTTTACCTAAAAAAGACTTTCATTTTTTCACCTAAAACGATTTGATTTGGTCGATATAGACAAAATTTGACAGTCTCTGGGGTTCTGCCACCTCCAAAATGTGATTACCGAAAAATAAAGATTCGTACATTATTCAAAAAATCATTGTAATACGCGCAAGTTTTAAAGCCTATTTTTTTCTTTTTTTTGCCATGCTTGTGGTAGGCTTCTGTGCCTTTAAATCTTGTAAAAACGAGTAAAGTCGAATCTCAATATAAGCAATCTCAGTTTAAGCAATTTTTCCGCGCTGACCAAAATTTTACCACATAAGAATTTTCGATATAATTTTTTTCCATTTTTCCTCACTCTCGATATATGAAACATTTTCAAAGTTTTGGCATAATTCTCTTGCTTTAATTGGTCACAGCACAAAACGACAAGAAAAACAACGAGGCATTTCCAAAAGGATCGATGCAGTGCTTCAATATCTTGCGCTTTTGCGCAAATTTTGCCTTTTTTGGGGTCCCCTTTGCGTACTTTTTTGGGCTCTTTATGTTTGAGTCAAAAGAACGAAAAAATACATTTTGAACCCTAAAATCACTAAAAATTGTCCAAAATGCCACTCAACAAGAACTATTTTAAAGACATTTTAAAACTATAATTGATCGACAATTATGCAAAACAACATAAGCATAAATTAGTTTTACCAACAAATGTGCAATGCTTGAGAGTGAAACAAATTGCTGTGTCTACCAAAGCAAAACCGAGTGGAAAATATGCAACCCAAGGAAGTGTCTTTTCAACCCAAGAAAGTCCCTCAAATGTGAGGCTATTTAAGGTCAAACTGAGAATACAAGATTTGCAGTTGAGATATTCCAAAAAAATAGCAAAAAAAAACTTCATCAGTATGAAGTGTGGAAGGCTCAATTTTTTTAAAACGTTGTGTGTCCCTGTTGAAGTTCGATAATTTACCAATCATGAAATCAGAATTGTACTTTTTTCTTTCATTTCTTCTGTCCTGTCAAACTGAGATTGAAATATGTTCTTAAGCTTTGTAATGGAGGTAATAATTTGATTGTCAGTTGCGGTTTTGCACCAACAAAATGCTACTAAGCAATCGCTCTCTAATCGGCTTTTACGAGTTGGCCGTTGGGACCGAATGTCATTCAAACGTTATATTAGCGACGAAGGATTCATTCAGTTGTTGCAACAGGCGTTTCCTTACTTTCCAAGAAAGTTAAAAAAACTACCAAAAAAATTCATGTGCCAAGATCATCAAGGCAAAATTCAGATGAAAAAAAACCGGTCCAATTTATCCGGTCACAAGAAACCCCCCAAAACCGTCGGTGGTGGAATGAAGGTCACTTAGGAATTCACGAGACATCTTTGTCATCGCTGAGAAAAGACGGATAAATTAAGTGCAAGGTCTACTTTTATCCGTATTGTCGCTTTATAACCGGGTGTAGGTAGCTCATGGACCTAACTTCTCATTATTCTTACTACTTTTTGACCCCCAGGAATAACTCGAACCCATACAAGAGCGTATACTCTGAATTACCAGGAATAGAGTACAAACGAAAACTTCGCTTTGTCAAATGGAACCTCCACCTGAACCTGCTTTCCCACCCTGTTCAAAATCACTTGAGCCTCTCCTACCTCCCCCATTTTGGGTTGGGCACATTGCCAAAGCCAGAATCTTTGTACACTTTCCCTGATGGACGACATTAACGAAACTAGCGAAGTGCAACAACAATCCTCCGACCCGGATCTCCCCGACAATCGGGGAATTTCTCCACATCCTCCTCGACGAGGCGACGAGCTTCTTCCTCAGACGCCTTCTGAAGAGAAGCGATGTTGTTATCATTGCAAGTTAATGCAGTCAAAGTCACTCATGGGAGAGGATCTGATTGTCGAGAAGGTGTATGGTCGCCTTGGACCTCCACCTCAGCAGCCTCGGAAGACCAAATTCCATCCAAAGCGAGGAAAGTTTGGCCAGGGAACCAATGTGTTCCGCGAGCGTCCCGAGGATGACGAACTCGAGATTTCGAACGTGAACCTGTTACAAAAGAACAATCTTATCACTCCCAAGAGTGTGAAGAAGGGTGATATTATTTTGGCTGCAATACCTTTTGTGCATGTTCTCACCACAGCCAGTCGAGGACGTCGATGTGAGGCGTGTTTCGAGAAGCGGACTCTGAGATGTCATTGCGTTTGTAAATATGCCGCTTATTGCAGTCCCACTTGCTTGAACAATGACAAGGACAACCATGAAGACGAGTGCTTCTACATAAGGAAGAACAAATTGAACCCAACCAGTGATACATTGCGGTTCGTGATGCGATTCCTGTTCAAGATGCGGAATCATGGGGAACGGGTGGCCGATCTTGTTCCAGGTTTGGCCAAGCCCAGGACATTTCGTGATCTTTTGGACCATTACGATGATATCAATAGTTCTTCTAGAGGCGCTCTAGTGCAGAACTATTACGAAGAGACCCTTCGATTTATGGGATTGGAGGATGCACCCGATCCAGATTATTTCTTGGAGTGCTATGGTCGAATGGCTATTAACTCGTTCCACATCCTGGATGAGCACCAAGAAGCTATTGGAGCTGCTCTTTATCTGGGACCTTCAGTTATGGACCACTCTTGCGTTCCCAATGCAGCAGTGTCATTTGAAGGGACCAACATGATAGTCCGATCCCTAATTGATCGGGATGAGGTCGACTTTTCCCAGGTTTTCATCAGTTATATTGACCTCCTTGATCACAAGCACCATCGAAGGGAACACTTGAGGAAGCATTATTATTTTGAATGTCTTTGTGATCGGTGCCAAGATCCTGACTTTGAACGGTCCATGTTCTGTGTGAGCTGTTTCCAATGTTCCAATGCCATTTTCATTGGATTCGGTGAGAGTCGGGATGAGCTCACCCCTGAACGATGCTCTAACTGTGATTATGAAATCGACGAGCATTTCTTGGAGAAATATGTCGAGGTGTGTTCCATGGTCTGGAACAAGATCAATACCAATCAAATGTCCATGGACTCGGCCAAGTTGTGTCTCAAACTCATGGTCAAGTCTCGATTTACTCCCCTTCATATTTACTTCATAAAAACCACCGAGATAGCATTCGAAAGTCATCTTAGCCTCATGGAAGAACCAGAATTTGATGTGCAGGAAAATGAGGAACTTTTGGAAACGGCCTTGTTCCATGGACGAAATCTTCTGACCGGGTATTCCAAATACTCTCAACATCATTGGTCGCATGAAGGGGCTTATCTGTTGAAAGTGGCCGAGCTGGAATTTGTTCTTGGGTTTAACAAGGATTGCACTAGACATCTTCAAAGAGCCAAGGAGATCCTCACCATCTCTCTAGGGAAGGTTGCAGCTGCGACACAATTGGCCAGAATTGATACACTCCTAGCACTTCTATGACTGCATTGATAGCGGTTTCATTATAAATGTGCCATGTAAACCATCCTAAAACGCTTTAAATAGAGAAATTTAATCGTGTCTACACTCGCCAATAAAAGATGCATTCACTCTTGGGACAAAGTCAGTGGAAAACTAGAGCTCCACAATACAAGAACGGCATAAACACCGTTTGACGTGTCCGATTTAAAGCTGACTTTTTGACCTTTGTACTGTAACACTGAACTTAATTAGATTAAGCGATAAATTAGACTAGGTAAACCCCTTGTGCGGTAGTTGGGCTTTTAATTGGGCAATAGTTGGAAAATGTTTCATTTGGAGGAATGGGAGAACATTCATCCTTATAAGTACGCAGGGTACACGTCTACTGAGGGCATTATAAATAACATTCATTGTAAAGTCATTGCTGTTATCAGGGTTGGTTTAATCCCGTCCCGTCAAAGAAAATCTCGAAAATCTGATCCCAGGGACGGCATTTTCCGAGATTTCCGTATTTTTATACTAAACTATAAATGAGGGGATTGTGATTTGTGTCCTTATTGGTCTCATGATTGGAAGCATATGTTTTAGAGTTGTTTCAAAGACATTTCTTTCATTTTTGCCATTTTAACTTCTTGAAAGTATTCAAATTCTGGAAAATCTCGTTTCCAGTAAGAAAATCCCGTCCCGTGATCCCGTAAGAACAGTTTTTTGGACAATCATAGAAAATCCCGATCCTGTCCCGGGATCCCGTTAATCCCGGGTTCCCAGGGAGAATACCCTGACGAACCCTTGATGTAATTCATTACATTTTTGCCGATGACTGAGTCAGGGTTTTGCATTTCGAAAAAGGTGTAATTGTAATGGATAAAATTTCATCGAAGTTTTATTACTTCATAAAAATCAAAGAAACAACTTTTTCAAGTTTACGTGTAGACGCATTGCTTAAATCTACAGCGTGACCCATTATAACATGAACTGTCACAAATTTAGCCACAATTTCCGCATTTCAACTCAACATGAATGAGCATGACTTCAAAAGGCGCAAAGTATCACCTGTTATTGGCGCCCAAGTTCCAATTAAGAAGATCTGCGAGTCTGTTCAGTGTGAAAAGGCGTTGGTTGCTAAGGTCAGGAAGCTCAAAAACTCTGGATCGAGTCTCAATAGTAAGTCTGGAATAGGTGGGCATAACAAAAAAATCTCAGGAGTTCCTGGCTGACCTCGAGGAATCAAGCAAAAGAATGTGGCAGAGAGACCATCAGAAGAGCATTCAAAGACTTTGGACTCGTGTCCTATCGGCGTCGACGAAGTCAACTACTCACAGCAACACAAAGGCATCCCGAGTAGCCAAGGAAAACAAGTTGTTGTCAAATCTGAAGAAGACTTCACCTGGAAGTGTCTGCATCTTCTCTGATAAAATAATCAGTCAAGGAACTCTCAGAATGATTGGCTTATGGAGTTGAAGACGTCCATTCCAATCATGTCGACCTAACACCCGGCTTAGGCCATGATGTTGGGTGTCGTTGCCAGCAATGGGAAGAGGAAACACCCTTACTGGTTTCCTCAGGGATTGAAGATCACAACTCAGGTGTGCCTTGATGTACTTCAGACAGTTGTCAAACCCTGGATCAATGAAACCTTTTCCTATGGGGGATATGAACTCGTATTACAACAGGATTCAGATCCTGGACACAAGAGCAAAATGGTGCAGCAACGGTACGAGAGCAACTTTGAGAACTTTAACTTCTGGCCATGGGGATCCGACCGCCATCTTTCCTGGACCTCTCACCAATTGACAATACTTTTGTTGAGTCCAGGGGCTGTGCCACGCCTCATTCCAATATGGATACTCTCAAGGCTCCTGTCGATGTGCAGTGGACCAACATGCCTCATGAGTAGGGACAAAAAATGCAAATAAACATGGGCTTTTAGTTACAAAAGTTGCACAAAAACAGCCCAAAATCGCAGAAAAGTTTAAAATTCCAAAAAAACTCCTTAAAATCCCAAAAAATTAAACAAATTTCTTATACCTGAAGGCTGAGATACTTTCTAATTTTCTTCATTTGTCAATTTTGAAGAGCAAAATTTAGAAATTGATGTTGCTAACTAAAAATACGTTAGCCTTTACGTTGGCCTAGGTTCAGGGATTTAAGGATTTCCAAAATGAAATTCGTGGACCAAAATAAAAGTTTTTTTTTTAAGTTTTGACTAAGCTTTATAAACAAGGTAGGGAAACTGGTTAAAAGATACCCATCCCTCGATGTGTGTATGCAATAAAAGCTGGATATAAAAATACTCGATACGAAAATAACTTAAACTATTTTTTGATTCAAAACTAAACTAGATAGAATTGAAAGACAAAGAGTGCAGTGAACGGAAAACATTTTTATATTCAAGAAAAATTGTGCTCTCAAAATATGAGAAGGCCAATTATCATTGAGATTTACGCCATTCTTCTTTTATTTATATAAACTTCATGAACATTTATGATGTGTGTTAAATAATATTTAACTTTCAAATCTATAAAAAAATCGTTCAACAATTGACACTTTTTAAAAACATAAAGCATATTTTCAACAATTTGAATGTTTTAGGCCAAATTCGCGAATAAAACGGGCAATTAAAGGCGCTAAGAGCAAAAAGACAGAAAAATTAGTTCATGTTAACAACACTCTTTCTTGTGCTTTTTCCCTCTCCCTACTCATGAGTTTGTGATCAAAAGCTGCAAGTTCAGGCCCAGACTCGAGGCCATGTTGATCATAGAGGTCTATAGAGGGGCCATTGTCGTTATTTTGTCTGCCTTGTTTAGTGCTGGAATTGGCCAGAAGTTGCGTGAAAAGGCAAATATTTCCGAAGAATATCGTAAGATACTTGCCCAAACAAGTGGAAGATCATACACGTTGGGTGTCTGGTTTTAAGACAAATGTTGTTAGCAATGTAAGCCACTAGATTCACACAACTTCTTTGTTAGTCCTCTACTTGTACACAAAATATCAAATTCCTGTACGACTCGTTTTCTTACATTTTTTCTTTCATATTTTGCAAATGATCAAATAATTGGAACCCTGACATATTCCAGGCTTGCCAACTTGATCTTACTTCTAACTAGTGATGTGGCTTGATGCTGATTTTCGATTTTCAAGCTGTTGAAGCTGAGTCAAAAACAATCTTGTCTTGGAATGGAATTAGAATGGAATCAAGAGTTTTTGCTGATATGGGCCTCTGAACAAGGTGGTTAGGGTGGCTACCCTCTTTGGCATCTTCCATTCCTTAGTTCATAATGATTCATGAAGAAGACAAAATTCTCATTATTTTCAAATTTTATGCTAGAAAATAAAATTTGATTTGTCTGCATCAAATAACGTATTCATTATATTATACCAAACAAGTTGCATCCAATTACTTCATGCAAGTACCAATATACCATTACTCAGCCACGCTTATTATTATCATTGAAAGGTTTACTAATTGCAGCCCTGTCATTTTTTCTCATTAATATGAGTATATTGTATGAATAGCCAATTGACTACACTTTCTTGAATTTGGCAATGCAAGTGTCCAACTTATTCAAGAAAAACAAATTTGATCAGCGCTATCTTGCAATATTTCATATTTTCAACATGTTTGACAATTTATTGTTTAAGTTTTCCAAGCAAGAAGTAGATTAGGCTTAACAATTTGAATGTTTTAGGCCGAATTCGCGAATAAAAAGGGCAAATAAAGGCGGAAAGTGCAAAAAGCAGAAAAATTAGTTCATGTTAACAACAATTTTCTTGTGCCTTCTGCCTCTCCCTAATCATGAGTTTGTAACCAAAAGCTGCAGCAAGTTCAAGCCCAGGCTCGAGGCCATGTTGATTGCAGGAGGTGACCACATTGAGGCCTGATAGCCTGATGTAGGGATGGGTGACACCGGCAATTTTGACCTCGACACCGACACCGACACCGGAAGGTTGAAACCGACACTGACACCGACACCGGTGTCAAAGTTTCCCATCGACACCGTGGTGTCGACACCGCTGGTGTCGACGCCGACACCGACACCAAGAACGACACCGACACCAGTAATTCATATTAGAATTTGGGGTTTAAAAATCATTATCCTAAGTTTTATCAAATACATAACAAGTTCCAACCTTTTTTGGTGGTCCTTAACCTCAAATGAAGGGTAAGCAACATAACTTTCCCATTTGGAATTTTTTACAAGTAGGGTCCAGAATTATATTTTTTCGTAGTATTTCCCAAACTTCTCTAATATTTTGGTTGTTTAAAGGAAAAAATCTATTGGGGAAATTGAAATTTCTATTGTTAAATTCGGTTTGTGTCAATTGTGCCTCCAACAACAACTAATTAGATTTCAATTAACCTTGATCAAAATTTCAGCTGATTCCACAAAATAAGCGCCTCTTGCGGTCGTATTTAGACATAGTTCCCAGCTAGAGAGTGGTTTTTAATGCCACTTTTGGCAAAACTTTGGAGAAATAGGTTTATCCTTACATTTCCTTACATTTCTTTGCAATGGCATTTTGTTATCAAAATCGTTCATTTCGGAGAAATATTGATTTCAAAAAAATCTTGAACGGTTTGCCAAAGAGTGGCATTAAAACACCCTGCTTTGCAAGCCTTTCAATGTATTTTTTGCGCAATTTGCGGAACTTTCGGAAAAAACTCACGAAACCTTAAAACCTGGTGTCGACGTTTTAAGGTTTCGTGAGTTTCGTGAGTTTCCTGATCCAAAAAAGCCGGTGTCGGTGTCGACACCTCGACACCGACACCGGCTTTTCGCCCACCCCTAGCCTGATGTCTCCCAAGCACTATGCCAAAAGGAAATGTAATCATTTCTATGATTACAGCATTTTTTTCACTTGCCTTTCTCGGTTCTCGTTATGGTGGGTCACGCTATAATGGCAATTATGTTAACAAATTTGGAACCTTACTCAGAATTCGCCATTTTCTAATCTTCTCACGAACTTTAAGCAGTGTCTTTTTATTATTGTATAAAAACGATCCGCAACAACCTAAGTGTAAACATTTTGCTAGCTATTATAAAATGGATTTCTCTCAGGACATGACAAAACAATTGACAAAATTGTTTAAGATGTTTGTATTTACAAAGTAGAGAGATCATTGGTCTACAAAATCTTAAACTCAGTACTATTTTGCATAATCGCCTTGAGCTTTGTTGTGCCTTTTTCCACCTTTTCACTTTTTTGCACCTTATCATTCCTTTTTTGTAACCAGCTATATTTTAGAAAACCAATTCAACCTTTCACTCAATAGGAATTTGTGCCTTTGCAAAATGTTTGATTTGGGAATCACTTGATGAGTCACTCCCATTTTGCATGAAGAGTGTGGCTTCTTCTTTTTCTTCTTCAATGGATGAGTGTAATCGAACGAATTCAGCTGTGGATTGTGGGGCCAAAATGACTAGGGATGGGTCAGAACTAGGTTCTGACATTTCATAGTTTTAGTTTGTTACGTAAGGAGCAAAGTCTTAGTTGAATTGATTTTCAAAATGAAGAAAACGAGTTGGGCTGACGAATTTCGAATAAATTTTATGGAGGGTGAGTCTCGACTCCGACGCATCCCTAGCCAGTTTGGCCCCAGAATCCCCAGCTGAATTAGTTCGATTACACTCATCCATTTTGCCAAAATAATCGAACAGAGCGGGTCAATCAGTCACAAGGAAATATGATGGATTTGGGCTAATGTTAGGGTAAAGAAGTAATCATTCGATTGTATGGCAATGCCTTTTGCAAATTCAAAGGCTGCAGCCCACATTTGGTTAAGCCTTCTAGCGAAGTTAGACAGGCGTTCCATCATGGTATGTAGGACAATTAGCCGTGTTGTCAAGTAAGGGCAAATTCAGGCCGTTTTCATTTGCTCTAATCTTCATGTTGCTTGAAATGTGATGTCCTCAACGCCGTGAACAGGTCCAATCAACATGGTCCCAAAAAGACTCTTGGCTTCATCAGGGCTGTCATCGCTAAATGGCTCCTTTTTAGACCACGACACCGATGTCTTTTATGGCCATTGAGTTGTTATGATAAAGCCAGCCATTTCGGTTGCATAATCTTTGTTTCTTTAACTTCTCCCAAAAACAAAAAATCAACCCAATAAGCCGTATGTTCGCTATACAGTCAACTTCGGATATAAGGGACCCGGATATAAGGGATTTTTGCTTATAAGGGACTGTTTTGGAAGGTCCGGATGATCAATTTCCACGCAATTTCGGTCGGATATAAGGGACGAATTTCGGTGGTCCCGCCGGGTCCCTTATATCCGAAGTTGACTGTAATGACTTTTAACTTCACTTTTTCATCGAAGAAATTAAGCATACCCGTATCAACTTTTAAATTGGCGAGTTGCTCAGTCACACTAAAAAATGAAATACAAATTATAACTCCCTGAACAAACAGCCAATCATTCATGAGTAGAGGGAGAATATATTTAAAGAAGTATGACCAACAGACTTTGGGAACAAAATGACTCGCAAAGGATGTAAACAAATGCCATTTTTAGTAAACATTCATCATCTGAGCTTGACTCCACATTCTTTGACAAGCGAGGCTCCAATCACATTCAAATGTAACTCCCACACATCCGCTGGACTCAAAACCAATGAGTGAGACTGATATGTAATCCGGATTGTCATACTTGGAGTTCCATCCTTTTCACTCTTATAACTTGTGTCCACACAATCCATTTTAACGATAAACAATCCTCCCACTCGCCACAACACCAAATGAAAATCAGACAAAGTCATCTCAGGATTTAAAAGCCAGAAACTGAGATCATGATGATAAATGGGAGGCCAAAGGGATGGTATCACACTCCATAACTCCCTCCAATTACCAGTTTCCAATTTGAGCGTTTGAGTTCCTTCGCTTGATTCCAAACTGAACACAACGGGATCATCACTGAACAAGTTAGTTTCGGAAAATACGCACTTAGCACGAAGAACAAATCCTTTTTTAGAATCCTGATGGCTCACTAACACTTTTGAGTCTTCAACTGTCACAACCATATCCGAAATCGAGTCTGGAATGATTGCTTCAAGTGCACGCCGAATTTTTGATCGTTTATGTTTTAAGATTAAACTCATCAACTCTACTGTCAAATTAGGATTAGGCTTCTTTAAACAAATCCAGTAATTGATCTCATTTCGCTTGAACACATGGATTGTGGGTCTTATTGTGGCGAACCCTTTGTTCAAACTCCGATAACCAAAAGCCCGATAGTTTCGAGCCCATTGATCTAAATCACATTTAAAACACTTGATCATCTGAAACCCTCCAAAAGTCATCATTTTGACGATTTGCCAAGAGTTCCCACCGGTTCTAGGCTTCTCATCTATCATGGTTCCACCTTGACCATCAGTAAGAGCCAAATAGATGAGACTTTTAGAGTGAGTAACTTGGCAGAAACTCTTAGAAAGATCCCTCAACAATTGACGATTGCGTTCTATCCTCATTTTCCCACCTACATGGGGAAACATGAATATGATTTGGTCAAAGATTTGGCCCTTAAAGATCTCGTGTAATCGTGTTCCATCAACTCCAAGTCGGACATGAACCCCCATGGAAAGTAAGTATTCAGCATTGGTTTTGGCCTCTTCAGAGACGAAATCGTCTTCAAAGGCTGTTGAGGTGATCAAATCAAGTTGTTTAGAGGTAGAGGACGAGTTCTTAAGAAGGCCTAAACTGAAAGAAAAGTTGCCTTCTCCGAGAAATAGAACACTATCTCGGAGCAAAAGTTGAGAATCCATGGAGTCAAATTTTGTTTGGGAACACGAAGAACAATAACAAACAGGGATTCAGGGTGATGAAACAAACTGAATTGTTGTTTGACGAAAAAAATTGAATATGATACAATCTCAAAAGTCGGAGATAAAAGCTCTTTGTAAATCATCAAATCGGGACAGGATTTGTAAGTGTAGAAAGTAACGATAAAAATCTTTGTCTTTTTTTGAAAAATTTATTTTGGAATGAAGTTTTCTTGTCTAGCTTTCCTCTTTTAGAGGAATGATATGATTCACATTCTTTCTATTTCATCATTTAACATGTTCGTAGACTTGACACACCTAATTGGTGTTAAAGCTTAGCGTACTATGTTTTAGATGTATTCTACAAAAAATAAATCTTAAAACAAAATCGGCGCAAGATTGGATCGAATTTTAGCAACCTCGTCTTTCGACCAATAGTTGCGCCAAAATATTCAAATTCAAGATGATCCAAGAAAACCTGCGAAAGACGGATCAGAATTTTCTCGTCTTGGATTTCGATTTATGATTCTTTTACGGTAATTTTTATTATTCGGAAATATTAAGGTTTTTGAACTTTAAAGCTGTTTGTTTGTATTAGCTTATTGTTTTTAAAGTGTTTTCAGCAAATTGTTTATAACTAAGAATAGCAATAAAATCCACTGAAAGGTGTTTTGAGGATTTGTCAACTTCCACCTTACATTACGAGTTTCTCATTCTTCCAAGGAAGATTAACTACTGTGTTGACTGAAGGTGGATTTAAAACCGATATAATCAGGACAAATGGAAATGAATGATCATGGGTAAAAAAGCTTCAAATATTTCTTTTGTGGACTCTCGAATATTCTACGATAAAGAAGCGCTTTTACACTGGCTATCGTCCATATTCTTGCCACTGCTCGTTTCCGTAATAGAAACAAAACAATAGCCTTTCTATTTTCGTGGTAACAAGTACAAGTGTCCATGTTGAAATACATAATCTGATTCATTTGCGTTCTTTTCGTTGTGCTCACATTTCGGCAAAACCTGAATATTTTCTCTTTGGGGCCAATGCTTGCCTCATTTGTTTGAAAAACTGTTCAAGGGTTCTTTTTCTCTAGGCCCTATCACAGAGAGATATAGATGAGGCATGAGCTTCGTTTTGATCGATAAAAAATCGATCAGTCGCCAAGCCTAAAAGTAGTTAAGAGGTCTAAAAACAATTTAAAGACAAATTTTCAAACTTGCAACAACTCTACATCAGGATAATAGGGTCCTATGGTTCCAAAATGCAAGAATAATAAATGTATTATTTTTTAACTTAAAAGACTTCCAAGATTACGACATTTTACCCCTATGATTTATTCTTTTTGCATTTTTTGAGTTAAATCCCCAAAACTGGCAAAAAAGTTTTCACATTTTTGTTCTCAAAAATTGAATCATTGAAATTGTCCACAAAAAGGTAGATGAAGGTTTTTTATTACAACCAGTTCAAGTATTACATCGTGTATTCATATCTTTTACAACGGATATTACTTTGATTCTTCCGACATTTGAGCATTTCAAAGGTCAAAAGGAGTTAGCTTCAAATCAGCTGCGCGTTCAAAAACAGAAGACATTCTTGAGCCGTCGCTCCTCCCACTACATATCTCTCTGTTCTGAACCTACATATCCGACATACACTCAGTGCGCTGATCACTTTTCACTCAGTACCTTCTTTGCTCCAAGCCATTAGTTATTTTGACATTTCTGATTTGAATTTCAAGGTGTTTCATCTCCTAAGCCATTCACGTCAACAGTTTGGCCCTTACATGGGATCGGACCTTCACCGTTCCACCCAATTATTTCTCCACGATTCGCCAGAGTGTCACTTCAAAATCGTTTCAAAGCGAGAGATTCCATCGAGACTGACACCCCATCATTTGCCCAGAGATTATTCACGTGATTCCCCCGATCATCTTCCTACACAAATCAAATGGGCCAATGAAGATGAATCTATAACGCGTTCCCCTAAGCTGATTTATTTAACTTCTGGCCCAATCGATGATCATTGAAAGCAATCACATCGCACGCATTGAAAATACGACTTTTTCCCCGGAATACACCACCAAATTTCTAAGTGGAACAAGCTTGAAGATGTGTTAACGTATATGTGTGCCGAATGGGTCAGAAAAGAAGTGAGATAATTGTTGCACTAACTAAAGGAAAGGTACACGCCAAAAGTTGCCTCCCCCTTTTCTGTCTGTTCTCTCTCTCTCTCTCTTTCTTTCTTTATACTTGTGTCCCAGAACCCACCGCAACAACAGCCAGGAAATGTGGAACAACGAAACGAGGATGGAACCCATAGGAACGAACACTGGATCAGCGAAAGAAAGGAGGCGAAAAGAGCGCTCGAAACGATTCGAAAGATTGAGGTATGAGATCGTCTCTAAACATGTGTTGAACTATTGGCTTCCTCAAAGCGATGCTGCAAAGCCGAGATCTTTGCATGAGAACGAACGCCGAGCAAACGAAGAGGCCAACTTCGTGTTCCGTTCGTACGCTCATCAGAAATATGAAAATTTCGAGCGGAGAACGAAACCAAGAAGCAATCGAGGCGGCTTGAAAACACTCAAGTAAGTTATTTATGGCCATTTTGAATAGCAGTTATGCTAGGCACCATCAAAAGAAATTGGATCGTCAATTCGCATTGGGCAAAATTAAGACATGAGCTTTCTAAAACGCCGGAACTAACATTTTGTTGAGCTTGAACTTTTATAGACCCCTCTAAAAAAATCACAGATAAACATTGTTACTTAACAAGGTCACCAATCAATCATTACTAAACGATCCATAGCTCATGCAATAGGTCTGGATTTATCTTCCACTTTCCCGGTTGTTCCGTACGGTTGCCATTTAAGATACACTACTTTTTGAGCAAAAAGAAAGCTTCTTCAGGAACTAATCTACTCCTGTTATACTCCCCCAAATAAAGTGACCTTGTACTTTCAGGCGAATATGGCGAATGATTGGTTGTAATTGATTGAGTCTTCAGAATGTCAAGGTACAGAGGGTACCAATCAACCACTCTGGGTTATTCTTCCCGAAGGTACAACTTCTCATCAAAGTCTGAACCCCCGCCAGTTTCCAGGTCTTACACGCCAAGACCTGCTTTTGACTTCAATGAGTGGAGGATTCAGCAAAGTCAACGTCGATTGGCCAACCTAAATATGAATTCAGCATTCGACAAGGCCCAAAATCGGTTTAGCACAAAGTATTCTCAGACCAATGAGAGGTTACAAAGAGATGATCAAATTGAGAAGGTTTCATGGAGGGACATCTTCAACAAGAAAATGGAGCAAGATGTTAAACCAGCTCAAGTCAGTACCCAAAAACCTTGTCCAAGTCCAAAGGTTGAACTTCCTCCGTCGCCTATGATCCCTTTGGCAAAAATGAATGGCACCAAAAGTTCCGACAATGAGCCAAGACTCAAGGCTCAAGGTTCCACGGAAAGCTTAAATGATTCGGAAGATTGGTCGTGGGAAGAGTACTCAGAGAGTGAGAGTGACCATGAAGAGATCATCAAATCAAGCCCAAAATTACCAGTGTCAAATCCGGTCAAAAAGGCATCAGAAGTTGCATCGACAACCCTTCCAGGCTTAAAGTTTGTTCCCACTGCCAAACCGCATAAGGAAGACCTGTCTTGGGTCAACCAACGACAGGACAAGATCATCGTTGATTCCATGCACGTCACATTATATAAATGGCTGAAAGCGGTCTCCACTTGGACCAACGATCCTTGGACAGCCAAAGGCCAATACCCCGATGGATCAGTACGAGCTGGCACTAAAGCTACCGACCCATACGCACGGTTACAGGATGAGATCTACGACTACAATGGCGAGCGCAATTTCTTCGGGAAGCCCCATGGAAAGGGTGTGGTCACCTTTGCCAACGGAGACAAGCTAACGGGATCGTTTCGGGATGGAAAACGAGAAGGAAAATGCTCACTACAAACCTGTTCCAATGACATTATGTATCTCGATGCTAGCTACACAAACGACAAATTGGATGGCAAGGGCAAGATTGAATTCAGAAATGGAGATCTCCTCTACGGTTGGTTTGTGTTCGGAACCCTCCATGGTCTTGGCAAGACTTTCAATAAAGACAAGCACCTGATCCAAGTGTGCTGGTACTCCAACGGTGTCCCGGTGGGTACTGTTTGGAAATTTCTTCAAGGAGGGGGTATTTTAGTAGGTGAAGCAGATGTTAGGGGAAATCTGATCGGTGACGACATTGCATTTCTCTATCCGGACCATCAAACCGCCCTGGTGGGCACATTTGTGAGAGAAAAGATGTGTATGGCGCAGATTGCCTTTATTCAAATGGTCACTGTTCGCCACGAGATGTGTCAGCTCAAATTCACCAAACCCCGCGGACCATTGTACAGCTTTGATCCGGGAACGTTGACCCGGATCTCAACTGAGCCTTTGCTTCCGGATCCATATGAGACCCAGCATGTTTATGTCAGGGCATCTAAGCTCAGAGGGGCCCAAGAGGGCCTGTTTGCCAAGAAAGACCTGCCCACGGACAGGATTGTTGCATTTTACAACGGTGTTCATCTCAAGGAAAATGAGTTGGTCGACGATAAGGCTGACCATGATGCAAATGCCTACAAGATCCTGGATCTTCAAGGACCAGATGCGGATGGCTTGCAGGGGATTCTTGATATTCCCCCAGAGTCTGTGAACATCAAGAGATATTGCGCCAGTTTGGCTCACAAGTGCAATCACAGCTTTCAGCCCAACGCCAAATTCGTATCCTTTTACCATCCCAGATTTGGCAGCATCCCAGCTATCCAAACCATCAAAGAAATAACAAAGGACACAGAGATCTTTGTGAGCTACGACTATGATCTGGAAGAGGCTCCCCCTTGGTATCAAGATCTCTTTTCGAAACGAGTCATTTTGCAATACCAACAGTCCAAGCAAATGTGGAACCTTTAATGCGCTTCAAACACTCACCCACTTCATGTGATACTATCTTACTTCTGCAATCTCAAATCTAAACCAATGGCAATGCAAAATTTGTACAAGTTTAATCCAATAATAACAATGCTCAACAACGCATCAAATTTGTCTTTGGCATCTCCATTCTTTTCAGATTAACAAGAATTTTTGGAATTGGTCGATCTCTTGAACCAAGGATTGACTAGAGCTACAAATAAATGACTCGAACGAGCCTTCAGGATCATATTTTAAACATTTGGTCGCTTCCATGGCCTTCTGAGAACTATCTTGAAGCAGCTCGAGGAAAGTGAGCCCATCACATTCTCCGCTATCAAGTTTCTTGTAGGCCAACTTGACTTGAGCATCCGCTTTTTCATAAAGGACTCGTCCTGAAATAGAAAACTCATGAAAGATTCGTTTCAAAAGCAGGAAATGTGGCTTCCTCTTACCTCTATTCCTAGTTAAACCGCGCTCTATTCTATCCAAAACGAACAAATATCTGTCAGCCATGGTCACCTTGGCTTCCAGCATGCTGACAGTTATGGTTTCCGGATTAGGATTTGCTTTCGTGGTGCGACAAAATAGCGACACTATCCATCGTCGTAATGAATTGAGGATAGAGTGATTGACGTGGAGGAGGTCTTCAGATTCATGTAGGAAATCAATGAACTTGTTGACGTCACCTCTATCCAAGGAGTCTTTCCGTTCAATGAGAGCACTGACAATCTGGCAAATTTCATCTTGCGTCAGTTGATTATCACACTCCATTGACACACATTGCCAAACAGAATCAAATTCTAATGGCTCAACAGGAAGTAAAAATGACTTTTTGGAGCATTTTGAACATAAGATTCCAGCTAGGTTAGTCCCTAATTCAGTGGGATCTTGACATCGTGAGCAGGCACAATTGAAATACCAGTTATCTCTCAGCTTAAGTCTTCGCTCTTGGGTGCTGAGTATCAACGGTACATAAGTAGTGGTGATGTCTTCTCCTGAGTTTAAGGAACAAGTAAACCATAATAATGGAATGGAAAATAAAGATATAACTAGTTGTAACCAGATGCAGCACAAGGATATGCATTATTTTCCATTCCATTAGCCACAATAATACCTTTGAGGATATCAACAGTGGCTATACATCTATTTGACCATGGGGATTTCTTTTCTATGGTATGCCTAGAATTTGGAGCGCAAGAATGTGTCATAAGTGACGTCATGGGAAATAACCCACGATATCCGCAATCCATTGGGTTGTAGATTTCATAGTTGTTCACTTCCACCACACCTAGAGCTTCGGTTATCGCAGTTTCTGATATTGCTCCTTTGAAGGCCACAACCAAAGGCTCAATAACATTTTCCTTCAAATGCATCCAATTCTCATGACTTTGTTGTTTTTCTTCAATGTGGTTCATCAGTGTTCCCACAAACTGACGATGGTCTTGGGCTTGAATCAAAAGTAATCTCAGAGGTAAGATTAGTTCATAATTAGGTTCTGTTTGGATTTCAGCAAGAATCTGACACTCTTCTTGACCTTCGTGTGCATCTTGACATGTTTTTGAACACATTGGGTAGTTGCATGAACACAAGACCTCTGTTTCTGCTATCTAAAAGGATCAACAATGTGGTGAAACCAGTGCATTCATCTTCGTTTATTCTTTTCATCTTAGCCTCACCTTTGAGTTGCAGATGAGGCATTGTGGCTCGGTCACATTATTTGGTCCAACCACGATGGGATGCTCAAAAAATATGACCTCTCCTGCAAAAATATCTCGACTTGCCACAAGACATCTAAAACACAAGCATGCAAGCATGCAAGGAGGAAATAATCAAGAATGGATATCATTAGGTACACAAGAACAAGGACCCCTGACAAGTAAAGAACCTGCTTACCATTAGAAGCAGGAACATGGCTTTTCACTTACCGTCCAATCCCTTCCTGGAAGGAAATCATTACAGGGGAACATTGGCTTGATCCATCAAGGCGATGGTAATTACCGTGGGTATGTCCACAAAACCAAACGTCTGCCTCACATTCCTCGCATCTAAATGGTATCGAACGATGAACATTGAGGTTGGTGCCCTCTTCTCATTAACGCAATGCAATCTAGGTTGCATGGGAGCATAATGCTTACCTTAAATCGGCTGGTTGCTTGCATATAAAACACATTTTTTCTTTAGACTTTGTCATGACCTCAAATCCAAGCACCGGATTGTCTCAAAACATTTAAAATTGGCAAAGTGTCAAAGAAAGTTAGCTTCTTTCTATGCTCGCAGATTCTATTACCTCTCTTGATGAAGAAAGGAAAGTATGCAGGAGGGTATGTAATGTATTCAGGTCCACGTGGGGTTCCAATCCAAGTGGAACAACATGTGAAATAACATGTTTTGCTCTTTTTGGATGCAATGCATGATTTAAGTTTCGATTCCGTAACCATGTACGTTGTTGCCATGTGGAACGCGATAACCAATGGGAAATTTGTGACGTCTTGCTTTCTTTCAATTTGTACAATGACTATGGTTGACTTAACACAGATTTATTATCAACTCTGAAAGTATGATTCAACAACAAAGAAATTTCAACATATGAATAGTTGTTCCTGGGTTGGTTATGTATTTTCTTCGGGCAAGAGAACTAGTTTGTGCAATGATTCCATATGATCGATTTTGACTTGATTGAGTAAGAAAACTCCTTGTCTCTCTTTAAATACAAACCAATGCGGAGACATGCAAGTGTCTGACAATTTAGGATTTGCCTCTTTTGATCCTCTCGTGCTCAAGGGACAAGAGATAGTTTTTGGGACAAGTTAAGCCCAGGCAAGACAAAGAATAAGAAATAATAGCTATGCTAATGAAAACTCAATTTATCATGAGATAATCCACCGCTCGATCTCTTACAAAGTGAGTAAACGAAATGATGCCTAAAAGTTAGCTCTGAGGTGATGGCCAATTCAGCTAGGCGTTGAAGCGACCATCTCATTGATAGGTTTGCAATGTGAGGCTAATACTGGCTCTTGAGGGGATTCAACTGAGGGTTGTCGATCGCGTAGGTCTTCAATTTCATAGTCAGTGAAAAAAATCGTGTTCTTCTCCACATCTTGGATATCCTCCAAGATTCGGGCCACCACCGAATTGGTCTCTAATGCTCCTGGATCTCTTATTCCACTATCACTGCTTCTCCGACCCAAAACATCCATGAAATTCACGGCTCGAAGCGCCGTTTGAGTCTCCACATTATTGGTGGTGGGGCTCGAAGCCTGATCGGGATTGGAACTCGAGATCGTTGAAACCGAGCCGTCACTTGTTCTATGCAAATCTGTTTGAAAGACATCTGGCTCTGAGGAAACCATTTGGTCGGGAGAATCTTGCTTCTGGCATAATTGGCTGTCTTGGCGAGAAATTTCTTTGCCCAGGGTCGAAGTCTTATGCTTGTGGATCCCTTCTGGAGCATCTTGGACCACAATTATCCGATTGTAAGCCTTCCATTTTCGGCATAAGTGAATGTAGACTTTACATTGAATGTACATGAAGACCAATCCTCCAGTGACTCCAATGGCCACCACGACCAATTTGGTCCAAAAAGGCCATTGAAGCTCACCTGACTTGATCTCTTGAGCGGTCTTATCAATGAGAACGTACAACGACCAGATCACGCATGTGATGGCAATAATGTGGAAAGACACGCTGCAGAACAGTTTCCGACGTTCAATCTGTGTCATGTCCAGTTTCTCCCACTGACAAAATGGTTTCACCTGGAACAAAGAATGGAACACCTACGTCATATGTTGAAGATTGAAGGTTAAGAAGAAAGAGCCACTTTTCCTCTTGGATAAATATTGTACATTTTATGACGTAATCTGTGTTACTGATTTTCCCTCCAAGAACTAAGTGACCTTCAGGGTCTTTGATTACGATTCTCTTCAACCAACAATACCTTTTCTGATGAAATGCGAGAAGGATGAACGCTTTTGGAACATAGCCAAAAGGACTGTTCCTTTGTTGTTCATAAAGTATCCTGTGGCTTAAAGGCGGGAACCAAATCCGTTCCATAGCCTGTCTCTTAATATAAAAAAGGAATATCTAGGCAAAGTCAAGATAAAGAAATCTTTTTATGTCCGTCTTGATATTAGTTACATTAGACAAGAATGACCTTCAGAACCATTGGTTGATTGTTAATTCAAGACATCACACTGTCAATATTAGCTAGTGTAAAATGATATTACCATTGGATGAAAAGAAAAATGTGTGTGTGTTTTTTAAAATTGTGCTTGGTGTTTTTTCTCGGATTGTGAGAAGTGCTCTTGATGGACTCTTCTTCCGGCTTTTCTCAACAACCACCAAGGTCCAATAACCGGGCTTTCGCCTACGCAAGGCTTTTGCTTTCGAAAATTTCTCGTCTCGAAACACGTCAAGTTCTTACAGTTTAGTAGAAAGAAGAAGTGGATTTCAGCGCCTTCAGCAAGCCTTTAAACAGGCCCTTATCTCGATCAATCAAATTTTCTATGACGAAGGTCCTCGACAGTTGTACGTCCAAATCTAAAGGCTTCCCTTTCTTAAACTTGGCGGGATATTCGATAAAACAGTCAGAACAGGTTTAAGTTGGTGTAGGGGCAAAGTTTGATTAAGCGATTATTTAGTTGCAAACTGTTTGCTTTAATATGATTTTATATTATGTTTCATTGAAGGCCCAACTTATCATGATATGAGTCGAATTTTATCACGGTAGATGTTATGTAGAATCCAATAAATCTACAGTTTTAATTAAGCGTCGGCAAAAGCTAACGTCTTTGCAAAATTTGCTCAAACGCTCAAATTTACGGGTTTTGGGGTGCCCAGATTGCTATCCACTATTATTTTTCCAAAATTGTCCACGTCAATAGTGTTTTTTCGCTGGTTTTTGTAAGCTTACACGTAAAATTTTAATGCTTATCTTTAAGTATGGTTAAAAAATCATTCTAAATTGTTGATGCAAGTATGAATTTATCTGCATTTCTCAAAATCATTTCATAACGTTTCTTGATGTTGGCCTAATTCACCAAGTTCTTAGGTACGCTCAAGGACTAAATGAAATTTAAAAGAACACCAACATTCTAAAACGAATTGTTTTCCGAAAGATAAATGGGAATCTTGAATTGTTTTGGGTTTCTGCTATAGAGATAAAGGAAAACATACTCCTTTTTTCCAGACTCTTATCGAGGACACTCATGACATTTAATTAACATTCGGTCTATTATCTTTGACACAAAGCATACGAAGTCTGTACTCATGTTCCCTTTTTGGGTTGTTTCTTTAGAACCGGATCCATATGTAATAACTTCGAAAGAACATACTTTACGGCCTTAGTTAACCTTTTTCGCCAAACATGCATTTCATCTATGAAGAGAGTTATTACGTCAATTACGAGTTTCTCACCTTACAAACCATTTTCCAAGGACAAATCGATTTTTTTTTCGCCTAGGGTTAATAACGGTTCAAAGACACATCATCTGACATCAAGTCCGTATCGTGTATCTAACTTTCAATTGTAGCCCGTCAGCTCAGTTCATATTCTTGTTCCATAATTGTCGAGTTGAATCGATAAGTAAGTAGAAAGAAAGGGCCTTTTCCCGCGGGAAGGCAGGCCTGAATTTACGACGTCCTTTTCTTTAGTTAGAAGCTTGAGTCTCTTGTGAGAGAGACAGGTACAGTTCGAATGGACCATTTGGTCGTCAAATGTCAATGTACGGAACAAGGGCACAATTGGATTAGTTCGGTAAGCTATGTAGTATGCAAGTAGGGATGGAATAGCAATAATTGTCACGAGAGCGAGAAATTGCTTGGTTATTGTTATTAAGTGCATGTTAATGCCACGACAAATGAAAGCAATTTTTGGGCGGTCATCGTTAACAACTTAACGCTTATTTTTTTAAATTAGGCAAATCATAATGACGAACAAAAAGCAATTCCTTGAATTTTCAATTACCTGAAAAATGGCTGATTATGGTACATTTATGGCTTCTAAAATTGTCTCATGAAATTCAATAAAATTGCGTTTCAACCAAGGCATTAAGTATCGAAGCTCAACCATTTTCTTTGTATTCACGAATTTTCTGCTCGTAAGTGATTAAGGGTCAAGGGCGGGAACCTAAAACAGCGTCTTACCGACGTTTAAAGAAAGTTCAGTTGATTTGGCTGAATTGCTCCAATTTTTAAGGATTTATTTAGTATAATGATTAAATGATTTTAGCCATATCATAAAAGAGAACCTAAGATACCTAGAGAAAAAATTTTACCCTAAAAAAGAATATTCGTATTACTGACCAAACTCCAGCCAAGGGATCTAAATGTGAAATGTCAATTGTTTTCATGAACCCAGAGTCTTTGAATATACGCTAATCTTGAAATGACCTGGATTTGCCAAAATGGGCTGAGCAACTCAGCACAGCCAACGGCCTGGTTTTACCACCAGCGGTATGATTTAAAATGCTTGCTTGAGCAACCTTTGTGCATGTCTCATTGACCCTTTTAAACATCTTCCTTTATTGGGGAGCATAACATTTTGAGAACAGGTTCCAGATAGTATTAGATATTAGATAGTAGAGATGTATTCCAAGGCACATTGGGTTGTTTATTTTGCCAGTGTTATCTGTCAGTGTTTGAATAAAAGTTCTTACTTGTCTAAAACTTTAAACTTGAACACCTGCCAGACAAAAAGACAGATCTTAAATAATTCATAAAGGCTCCACAAAAGATAATGGCATTTCACAAAAGCAAGACCAACATGAAAAAAAGAAATAACTTCTGTTTTTTCTCTTCTCCCTGGTTTTAAGTATCATAATAAACCACACAAAGTAAGAAAATTTGTACATCCTTGTATTTTTCGTATTCTTAAACACGTTTGGACTATGTAATTGGAAAAATACATACATTTCTACTATCTTTACCACTCGAATTGCGGCAACAAGCGATATTTTGAAAACCATCAAATGTGTTTCAATAAAAAAAGGATTGTAATATTGTAATTCCCTAAAGAGGGTACCAGGAAATCTGCTAAGAAATCTTGAACTAAGCGAGCCTTTGTTTCCGAATAATCAATACCAACTATTGGTTGGTTACGAATAAAAGTAAGTCATGTAACCAAGGACGTCATTCATAATAAATGAATAAAAGTTGTATTGTTGAACAAGAGACGAGAAAGGGTAGTATTGAAAAGTCAAGCACGTCTCACAGAGAAAATTGTTGTTTACTTTCTTTTTCCTTTGAGATGCAACGTTTTGTCAACGTACTTCATCGATTAAAATGTCTTGAGACATTTCTTTTGAAAAGAAGTTGGTTGAAGTAATTTGTGGTTATCAAAGCTCTGTTGTGTAACTGTAATATTTTCATCAAGCAGGATTGATGCGTAAATGCTTCTGTTACCTTTTGACATTTGTCTGAAAATATACATATCGCAGCTCTCACAAATGCTTCCGCCCGTTCTGAATTTAGATGTGCGTAAGTGGTTTTGAATGGCAATCCAATATTTCAACCCAATTGAGAGTGGCTTTTACATTCTGTTTGGCGTCTGGAGGATGTAACTACATTTTGAAACGCTCTCAAAGCATTTCATTTCCCTGCACTCCACAGCCATTTTTCCGAGCTACCTTCAACTTTTTCTAAAACGACCCAAAATAATCCTCCCAGGCTGTCGGTAAATAGGGCTGAATTGGTTGCGTGTTCTACGCATGTGATAGTCTTAGACTGAGACCAATCAAAATAAAAACTTCGTGGTTTGTCCATATGTCCAGAGGTCTCTGCCAAGTTAATCCTATTCAATTTTTAGCTCCTTCAAACACCTGTTATAGTCTTCTAGAACAACATGAATTTCAAATCAAATTTCTTTTGAATTTTTTTTGTTCACTCTATACTAAGTTCACTTTAGTTTGTGCACGAAATAAGTTAATAATCCTTCATCCTAAATGTTTTACAGGAACAGGGTTTTCCCTTCTTATTCTAAACAGTGCCTTTTGTTCTCCTGATTTTAAAGACATCGAAAAGAATTTGAAAGTCCCCAGATCTTAGACTTAAGCCATTGGCCCAACGGTTTGGTCTAATAAATCCTCTTACCTTAGATTGCATACTGAATGGGTATTTGCACAATTCACATCGTTTGATATCTGCCGATTTGATCCACCGTTGAAGGCACTCTTGGTGGACATATTTCAAAGATCCACAGCACAAGCATGGGTTGATCAGTGGCATATTCGGCTCACTGCCACAATGACAAATCTTGCAAAAATCTCCATTCAAACTTAACGACGAGGCAGCGGTTGTGAAACTGTCCATGGCCACGCTATGAGCTGACCGACTATCTGTTTGACCCGGTAAACCATTCGAGAGCGGATCTGAGAGCACCGGACTAAAATAGGGCTCCTCAGTCATGAAAGCCAAGTTCCCACCCACTGATTGGACGCTACTGGCCATGTCTTGAATTATAAAGGGCCGACTAGAATTGGCCCTAGAGTTGGCCGCCACACCTCCAGGTTCCAGGTCTTCTAATTGGACACAAGCTGAGCTCGTACTTCGTTTAGAGCGAGGTGAGGATTTTGTGGGGGAACCTCCCTCTGAAATGCTCTCTTTCGGTTCAGTCATGTCTTCTGGAAAGGAACGGGAAATTGTGTTGATTCAAGTGGTTTCTTGTTGGAGCATTGTGCTACATGGCAAAGAAATATGGTTCGTGTACAAAGGAGCCTCCTCTTAAAAATCCATTTATGCCACAAAGCAAATAAGAGCTCTTAGAAGGCAGCTTTGTGCCAACAAATTATCTTGGGGATTTCTCCGCAGAGTCTTTATTGGAACACGATCGAGGCATTATTAGCATGATTTACCAACACGATGGAGGATATCCAAGAACTTACGAAAACACGAGTGTGGGAGGTACAAATTTGAGTTCCAATTATCTAGCCCGTAGTTTAGTTTATCATGTCTCGGATATAACGAGAACAAGGGTAAAGAGATACAAATAAAGCGGAGATAAGAATAAAAATGGAGTTTGGATTTACTGTAAACTTGCCGGAACAAAAAACTCTTCTAAACCTAAAAGTAATCAGATAGGAAAAAAATGGAAGGCAACATTCTGCCCATTTTGGCCTTCCCATATAAGAAATTGGTTCCAATTTACCACCATATGTTAGTTAGTACAAACAATGTCTCGCAAAAATAGATCAAATGCTATTTTTTTCAATTACTTACTCAGAAAGTGAAGTTGATCCTTATTTGGCACTGCTTTCTTAAGGAAAAATATGCTTTTTATCATCTTTAATGGAAATTACGACAAGAATAATTCATCCTTGATCAATCGTACCTTGGGAAGAGCTATCTCATCTCGTCTCCATCCATCATCTCTAAATGATTGGTAGATCAAAAATTAAACGTCAATTGAATCAGCAATGAACCTTCAACCTTCCTGAATCCTTCAAATGGACAGAGATTACGTTAACTTTTGTAACAAGAAAAGTTACGATTATCTTCCTGAGAAGCTCGAGAATACCTGATTCAAAATGTCAGGAACAAGATCCGTTTCATCGGAAACAATTTCAAATTTCCCTCAGTTGAAGCCATGGCTTTAAACTTGTAATTTTGATTGACCCTTTGAAATGGATTTTGCCCAGCTCTAAAAATGGGGTTCATGAATATTTTCATTGACCCTCCTTTTCATTTATCAGGGTTTCAAGAAGACAAACTTGATTGATGCTTTTTCAGCGGCAAACATCTTTTTGAGCCACTCTTTCTTTTAGATAGAAGGGTTTTGTTTAGAAAAGCCAGCAATTTGCAAACATTTTCCACTTATGGAAACTCTGAGAAAACGTTGTCAAAAGGGGCCAAACCTGATCTACATATTGTTGGCATTTTCTTGCTAACGTTAGATTGTGTTCTTCCAAACGTTTCGTCCCTCAGGAACTGCTTTGTTTTGTTCAAGCGAAATTTACAGAGTAATACACTCGATACTTCTTTGTCCTTTTGAAAAGGGTTTTGAAACACTATAGCTCATATGTTTTGTCTGCACCAAAGCAAGTTACAAGCATGCTTCCATAATTAACTTTAAGTGTATTATAAGCTTATTAGTGCATTTTTAATCAAATCTTGGGGTTAAACATCTTTACGTAGAAACTGACATTCATATGGCGTTATTGGAAGCCTGAAAACCTTACAAAGACTCAGAAAAGGTGGAAGTCAATTGATGAAGTATGCTTCAAACATGCGTCTCCAAACACAAAACATATGACCTTATGTTTACTTTGCCCTTAGATGGCTCCTCACTCCTCGATTATCAACTTTTCATAACAATGGTCTGTTTTTTGGTAAAATTCGACCATAAGCCAATTTTCTTCTTCAATATTTTTCTTCTTACAATGAACCCGTGCTTGTTGCTCACTAATTACATGTTTTCAATTTTATGTGAATGGAATGTCTGGATCAAAAGTTATGGATTTGTGAAACTCAGGCTGAAGGTGACAGCTGGAAGACCTCCTTTGCAAGATTTGGCAATGAACCGGGAAAAAAATCAGCAAAGACCTTACGTCGCCTGACCCATGTTACATTTATTTCCAGCATGGTTGCCACGGCAAGAAATAGCAAAATCTTAAGTCCTTTTCCTAGACGATTATCTTTTTTCTTCTTCTTTTGAGTGGCATTATTTAGCTTAAATGGCACCCATTTTTTGAGAAATGATCCTTTTCGAAAAAATGATAGTCATCGAAGAAACAGAGGTGACATGTGGCTAAAAAGTGGCATCGAAGATTATGTCCTGACAACCATGTCGTAAATCAACGCAAGATTGTAGTGATGTGACTTGGGCAAGCTTTTTTTCGTGACATCGTACACTGGGGTCGCCAATTTACCTTCAGTGAAATGGTATTCCCTTTTAGCTACCTATCTTCATAAATCGGTTTTTCATTAAGAAGCACTGAAACGCGCCCCTGACTTTTGTAAGTTTGGATCAGGGTTGCAAATTAACCTCAAATTTGTGTTTTCTTGAGTTAATTAGTAAAGCACAAAATCTGCATTAGTGACCCTACCTTGCAACCTCCCGTAAAAAAACTTGCCCAAGCCCAGATTTCACATCACTACAAGATTGGCAAATTGGCAAAGCAAGGTCTTCGCTGATATTTTTCTCGGTGCAATTCATTTTGCGCCTGTTGTACCCTGAGTTTCAAAAGCTTAATTGGTTAGGTCAAGGAGGGTTAGGTTGAAGATTACTCGCTAAATTATTACTCACTCAAAGACTAAATCATGCACTGGAAAAGAAATTCTGGTGATTGGAATTCAAAAAGCAAAATTTGGCCCTGAGCAGAGCCGTCCAAATGTGGAGTCATCTATGATTGCACCAAAAAACTACATTTGCCAATAAAAGTTTGTTTTAAGTTCCTAATCTCTCCTAACCCAGGCTTTGAGATCAATTGTAGCGATCGTAGAGGTTGTACGTGCGCTATGAGAGCACCTCCAAATCCTAAGGAATCAAGGCTAGTTCGAACAATGAAGTCCTCCTCTCTTCTTCATCGGGCTCCTTCATTGTTCAATTTGTTGCCTATTTGCCTTCGTCGGGAATATGTAGGAGCTGATCCTCTAACAGCATTTAAGACAGGATTGGACAATTCTTTAATTCAAAAACTGTTCCTGACCAACCCACTATACAAGGGTTGTACAGATCTGCCAACAGTAACTCATTGGTAGATCAAATTTCAAATAAACGGTTATTTTATAAACTAAATTAATCACTAACTATCTTTACAAGGAATCCCATTCCTTGTAGCGGTATTAAAAAATCCGCCCCCCCCAAAAAAAAAAAATAATACTATTAATTGATTTTTAACTCTGAACTAGCTATATTCAAATAAGGCAGGTAATATTTACTGCCAATGTATACAGGCAATACCTTAAATCTGTCTCATCGACTCATTTTTCCACTATTTCACTTGGCTTAAATTAAATTCATTTTCTTTTGAACTAGCGGTATTTCGATCGGCTTCACATCCCCTCAACAACCCCCTTTAAGGTTTTTATGACTAACTTAAAACAACCCTGCAAATGTAGATTTCCCTGTAATACATATTTGCAAGTGATTGAATTCTTTGTTACTTGTTTATAGTTCTTTCAGGAATGCAGAAACGTATTGTTTAAGAGATACTAATGCTCTCTCGATTTTTAGCCAATAACAAATATCATTCAAGGCTTGTTTTGACTCATATCTTGACTCAATGGAAAGGTATGAGTATAATAATAAATATTCCGCCCTTTCTGGTGTTTAGAAAGCCTCTCCGAACTGAAAAAGCCAATATGTGTTGCGCAGAACATGCTCAATTACTCAAAGGGTATTGTTGTGCTCGTACATTGTCGTTTCACTGACAAGACCAAAAGCAATCAACAACCAAAAAAGAGTATCGTGACTCCATTTTGAACAAACCTGTCTCTCCAACTCATTCTTAACTTTTGAGAACTTTAACTTTCTTTTTCTTAAGCCTTGCACTCTAAAAACATCGTATTGAAAAAAAAATCCGGTGTTAACCTGAAATTCGCTCCGGGAACAAAACTGGCACGAGCTCTTTTCCCTATTCGATTGATCTTTAATGGAACGTGGATGCAGAAGAAATACGGCTTTGTTGCTCAGTTGGATACCGTTTTTGCATAGTTCTTGGACTGCCTAAGCTATTTATTCAATCGCTTTCTACGTGTGGGTGTTTCTCAGACACCTCCATGCCCAGAACAATTTAACCTTCTTGGGTAATTTGAGCGAGATACACGAATAAGAAACCCATCTATCGTCTTAAGCAAACATCTTTTCTGAGGCTGTGAAAGGAACTCTACTTTTAATGTGAGCGAAAGGGCAAATAATACATCATTTTAGCCAAGTTCGCTCCTGTATTCCGTTTTTAATCACCTACCTAACACTTTTTGAAAACTTAGCTCTCCAATCGATATTATTGGCGAATAAAAGTTGTACGCTCCATGCTTGGGAGCCGTAAAAACTCCGTTCCAGTCACGATGTCCCAGGAACAGGTTTCTAATTCGAGTACTATTTGTTAAGCGACTTGTTTTGACATTTGAAACCAAGCAGAATGGACCAAGGAGGGCAAAGATCAATACATATTTTCCCGGAAAGTAAACAAAAGTCCCTGAGAAATATTACCGTTCACTTTTTGGACACCTGGACCTTGACAAAGAGGCCTAGCACATTATCACTTTCACCATGAGAATCCATGCAAAAATAAATATGTGTGCCAATTTCACGTCTCCCCAGCTACACACACCACTCACTAACAAACAGCCTGTCCGTCAGTCAGTCAATGAAGCACGTCCATACAGAGAAAGAAGACTCACCAAGAGTTCCGTGCTCAACTGAGGCCATTCTGACACCGGGGGCCAGTCCAAAGAGGGCTGCGAACGAACTACTTTGGTGATGTTGGTGGTGGTTGTTGCTGCTGTTGTTTTGAATGGTGTTGGTGGCGGTCTCTTCCGCTTTCTTGTCGCTCTTACCGCAGGCCTGAAATGCGATCCATTGGAGGCAAGACTGTCTGATCGAGGTTGTAGGCCAAGCTGCATGAGCTACAGCAGAGCAGAGGCCGTCATAGTGTGTTGTGCTTTTTTAGCAGAAGAGAAAGGCAGCGCCGAAGGGCAACCTCTTAAATCTAGGCAGGCTTTGGACAGCTGTCAGTTCTCCACAACACATACACACGAATTTATACCCGCCTATCCAGGACTGCTTGGCCTCGAAGAACAGCTGAAACGGAGAATTGACTCACGCACAAAAGCCCAACCAATGACGATAGACTGTCCGAAGGGAGTAATCATTTTTGGCATGCACGCCACAACCGGAACAGATAACTCGCAATGAAACCAGGCTTAGTGCCTTGAGAGTCTGTGAACCAGACATGAAGAATAAATGAGATGGGTTTGTCTTTTAAATTAGTGACTAAGAAAGAGTCAACTAGATGGTCATTTGCATTGACGTAGATGTAATTAATGCTGCATATCTCTGGGGCTAGTTTTTTAGACGCAAAGATCGATCTTAAGATCGTTCTTAGAGTGAATTTTGGCATATATCGTTTTTTAAAGACGAAAGGCGGGAACAAACTGCGACACGTCTAAAATCATAACTCTTTCCTCCACCCCAGAAATTTCAGGGTGTCATGGTATATCGCATTAAATTGAAAATACGTTGCCCGCATGAAACTTGAACTGAGCCGCTTTAAGTTGCCTTGCAAAACAATTATTTTGTCATCAATTTGCGGTCAATGTGATGCCAGTAACAGGTAGCTTTTGTTACAATACCCAAGCTATGATGTTTAAATACTTTTAAACTAAAATAGCTTTTGACCATGATTTTTGTGTCAGAAGGTAGGGCTTTTCACAACTAAGGGCAGACAAAGGGGGTGGAAAAATAAGGTATTAAAACACCTTAGTATTTGAAATATGTGTAAAAAGTTCGTGTTTTTTTCTGGAAAAGAAAAATATGCCTCGTGGTTCATGGCATAATAGTTTTGATATTTAAGCCCGTTCATAAACTTTTGGTTTTTGTAAATCACTCTTTCATATTAACCTTTCAGGCATTATAAGTCGCCAGTTGGTGCATCGCCATTTAAAAATGGCAGATCTGTTTATTTTTCATCGTTTTGAAAAGGCAAAAGGGTGGAAGAGACGGAAGGATTGAAATTGACATGTAATTGACATGTAATTCTAATTGAAGTCAATTACATTTTCGGATGATGTAATTATAATTGTAATTAATTACATTTTTCGACAAAGTGATTGTATTTGTAATTACTTACATTTTTCAAGTAATTGCCCCAACTCTGGTTACAACTCATTGTTTATTGGCGTGGACGGCCTTACAATTAGTCCAAGTATATCGTCAATTTTTGGGTGCTTTTAAGCGAGCCTTGAATTATTTATTAAAATGGTATGTGTAAACTATGACTGTGGTGTGCTCGCTCATGAGCAACTGCGTTGCTCACAACCCTCCCCCTGCTGTATAAAAGCATTGTATGTCAAATTCAAGACCAGTATAGAATACTGATGGAAA
This sequence comes from Tigriopus japonicus, assembly GCA_010645155.1. NCBI lineage: Eukaryota > Metazoa > Arthropoda > Copepoda > Harpacticoida > Harpacticidae > Tigriopus > Tigriopus japonicus. The sequence continues at coordinate 8,761,575 of CM021319.1, forward strand.
AAAACCAATCTTTCAATCTTTCTCACGCGAGGTTGCTAGCTTTAGGTTTGCCATCACCCCTCACATAGTACAACATCTTTCTAAATCAAGAAGCAAGTTCCTTCTACATAGCGCCCCTGAGCCAAAGACGAATAAAGCAAGGGGTGCCACTTGCGCTCACCTTCAGAAGAAAGCCTTTTTCCTCATGGAATTCAACCAACAAATGATAGACGCCGAAGGCTAATTGGCAGACCTAGTTGGGCAACCTATCGTGAATATGATTGAAGATTGGATTGTTTCCATCACTAGTATAGAAGTATGAAGTTCATCTCTCTACTCACTCGACGGTGAGTAGCCTCACGCGGCTGAGCCGCTACTCATTGTGTTCCATGACCAGGGTTACTAGGTCTTCGACGGCTCTTATCGCCAGATTTGCCACCGAAATTCGCAAGGATTCGCCACCTCATTTGAAAAATCGCCAGATTTTCGCCAGATTTCTTTTTACTAACAACCTTACGTACATAAATAGTCAATCATGCTGAAGTAATCATCAAGGAATACCTCAAATGGTCAATTCTTCAGTTTTGTTCTTCAACTTTTATTTCAACTTTTATCTTTTGATACACATTTCATGACAAAAGTTCTCGAAGAAAAACGGATTGCCACCATTTTGACTTTCCTTCATAAATTTTCATTTGTAGCACTTAGAACGCGTTTTAGTTTGTAATTTGTGAACAAAATTGAAATTTTATTGATGCCAAGTAACAAAATCTTTCGGACTCTTTTCTGAAATGCGATGAAACTTATAACTCTTTAAAAGCAATGTTGATGGTATTATCATCACGTGAACGAAATCTGACCAATTGCCATTAAAAATCCCAAAATGTGACGTGATCACTCAAATAGTAAAAAACACATTTTTATATCAACGACTTTGTTCATGCCCTGTAACCATAAAGAGGGCGTAACCAAAACCAAACGGGTGCAATCGCAAAATAATAGGATGAACATTTTATTTAGGATTTCAATTGGCCCTACCATTAGGAAAATCAAATTGGGAAATATTTAAAATCAGTTACACATGCATTTGCCAAAGCTTTTGACTTCATAAAGTCTCTTTTTCCCAAACTCGCTTGTTAAAAATTCTTGTATGCATTTTTTACCGATTTTAACTGGTACACAGAATGTCATTCCATGTAAAAGTAAAAAAAGAGAAAACCCGTGCGGGGAAAAGTCATGTCTGATAAAAGCATCGGTCTGTTAGGGAGTTGGAATTAGCTGCCCCATAAAGGGCATGCCCCATGTCCTGCCCGTAGGGCAGGTCACAGTTAGTGGATAACAAGTCGTCTAGATGAGACTTAAAAACTTATGATGGGTCGTCTAATGGATAGATTCGTCGCAAAGAGGGAGGAAGTACTGTAAGTTCTACATGAGAAGAGTGAAACAAAATTTTCATGTTTTTGGTAAAAGCACAATCAAATCAAGAAACAATACTTTGGTCAAAGCTCTTCCATTTAGTGATTGTCATCTAAAATATTTAATCCTTGGTTTTCAGTCAGAATAAAAGTCAAAATCATAAAGAGAGAATCAAAATTTGCCTGAGATATCGCCGAAAATGGGCGATTTTGCCATTTTTTTCGCCAAATTTTCCCGATTTCGCCTAATTTTTCGCCAAATTTGCTCAATTCGCCAAATTTAGCGCCAGAAATACAAAAATCGCCAGATTTATCGCCAGTGATATCAATATCGCCAGATTTATCGCCAGATCAGCTGATTTCGCCAGATCAATTTTTCTATCGCCAGACACGTTTCAAAATCGCCAGATTCGTGAAATCTGGCGATAGAAATCGCCAGTTGGCAACCCTGTCCATGACTCATTTAGTCTAACATTGGGGTTTTGTTGAGAACCTTGCACTTTTTTCAATATTTCCTCAATCATGTGTAGCAAGAAGCACTGGAATCATGGAGTGGGAGGCTAGCAATGAGAATTATGATTTCCAATAGAAACAAGTCAATAACGCTCTTCTGCAAATGAGACCTTTCTTTCGTCGAGGAGACTACGTACTTCAATTTTCAGCTCAATCGACCGTCGGAGTCAAAAGTTATGCACTCTCAAAGCTCAGTGTAAATCCAACCGAGAATGAATGAACTTGCCCTTTTGTGGTAATCATTTTACCACAACAGGGCGAGTTCAAACGTTCTATGCTCTTTTCAGTACATAAGCTTGAGAAGGCATAACTTTTCACTCCGGCATTCGATTGGGATGAAATTTGAAATACGTGTTCTTCTCAATGCAAGCCAGGTCTCGTTTACAGAAGAACGCAAATGGTTCGTTTCTACTGGAAATCATAATTCTCATTTCTAGCCTCCCACTCCATGATTTCCCTGCTTCTTGTGTGTAGTAAAGGGGTGACCACATAATAAGTCGTCAATGTGCAAAATATTTTGCTTACTTCTTTCGCTAATTCCCTCTTTTTCGAAATGTGATTTCATGTTAAAGCCTGAAATTTCACGATCTGAAAGGGTAAAAGAGAAATATAAAGCCAAAGATTGTGATCTTGCTTTGACAAAGCTGTGAATGAGGAAATGTCCCCTCCCGATTAACATCCATGACAATTCTTGACATTTGTTTTGCAAAAAATATTTTTTTTTAGCTTTTATCTAAAATTTAGCTACATAAATTACGTAAGAGGGTTCTTCTAAATTTTTGAATCAGGAATGCCCGACATTGAATGACAAGATGGCCATAGGAGATCGGTTCCTGGGGCAACTAAACCTAAAAACAAATAGGCTTCCAATTTCTCCATTTGATTTTATTTTACTTTGCAATACTTCTCAACATAAATAAACCATGCCGTTGCTCTTAAATGCAACACTTTTCAAAAATCCGACCCTTGAAAACTGAGACATTTTTTGGCAAGCTTAGACTGCAGCAGGTCTGTTAAATGATATGGTAATCGCTCCCTTTCAAAATCAAAATCTGCCCTTTCTCTTCAATTCGATAGAAAACAAATCTGAAGAAAATATCCATCTTCAAAAGCTAAATATTGATTGAGGAATGTGTTTTACATTCATATGTGTTGTACTTTTCATGCACTTTTTACCGGCATTTAGATCGATTGATCATGCCTAGGTTATAGTGTTGCTTAGATTGCTCCATCGTTTCAGGAATCTTTAAATAAAACTGCACTCTCTTTCCAGTGGAGGCTACACTTTTGATATCTCAGCTTTGCGATTTCTAGGTTTTTATGAGGAAAATGTTATCGAGCCAAGCAAAGATATACAAAATTGCCACATCATTGGAACTGGGTTATTTTATTTTTTCAATAATGGCATGTTTATCCTTTTGATAATAATATGTGTATCACAGTGAACTAGAGATAGAATCGTTTCAACAATCTCATGAGCTAAGGAAAGAGCCGATTTGAGATATCGACATTTCAAAACCTAGTTCTGTATCACTGTTTTCTTTCTCAAACCAATTCAGTCACCCTGGACGAACAATCCAAACAAGTCCAATCCAACGTGTCGAGGAAACGGTAGGACCAAATCAGGTGTCAAAAACATACCAGTTTGACCCCTAAACATCAATTTGAACAGGCTGAGATAGACCTGGGGCCGTTTCAATGAGCGGCTGATCTGGATCTCCATTTGAATTGTCCTTTTGTCTCTTGGGTTCTATCAATTGGGAATGGCTCTTGTTGCCACAGTCGCTCAAGGTGACCATGCCGTTGGAACTGACCAGAGTGGCAGACGCCTCTATGGGAGGTGTGGCATCAAACCTGGCCAAAGCTTCGGATCGCTCTGAAGGGCTCAGGATTGGGTTCTCCTGGTTCGCGGGTGGACTCTCTGGAAGGGCGATATAAAGAGGGACTGGGGTGTTAGACACCTGAGAAATGAGAAGAGCCTCGTCGTAAGTGGGTGGAGGGGTTTCGCCCCGACGACCTGAGCCAGGAGCCTTGGCTCTTCCATGGGTGGATGCCAGCCTAGCACCGTCAGGGGCATCTACAGCTATAAGAGAAAACGAGGTAAGGTACTCGTGAGGCTTCTTCAAGTAATATTTGCGTAAAGGGTGTTTGATCTTTGTGAGACCGCATTGCCATTTGTGAACCAAACAAACACCACTTTTGTGCTTTTTAAAACATCTGCTACGGTCTCACAGATGTCATTCTCCATGTACAATAGTAGATGGAAGGTGTGCCTTAAATCTTCGTACGTTAAATTTGGTAAGTCAATTCTCATTAAGAGGATGAAAAGAAGGGCCAAATGACTAAGGGAAGCTGATTAATGTCTAAGCTGCAGTTTACCTCTACTTGAGCAAATTTCTTCGGGAGGAGATTCTTCGCCATATTGACTGTAGGGTGGGGGTTGATCGTCTCGATGAGGAATTATGTAGCGTAAAGGGCCATTGCGGCGTGAATTTCTAAATTGTCTGGAATTGAAATGTCAAATCAAATTTTGAACCATGTTCGCTAAGGTAGCAAAACAATCATTCTTGCATTACCTGTAGCACGAAGCTCTGTGGACCACTAGCAATGTGATCATGACACAGAATAGAAAGAGAACTAACATAGCATCCTCAACAAATTTGATGTAATGAGGATGAAACCCGGCATGGACACGATTTCTCCGGCCGAACGTGTAATAATGATCCAAGAAATCACTCCCTGGGCGTAGCCCTAAAATACCGTTGGCCTCAATCAAGTAAATTTTGCACTTTTCTGGGTAATTGAGCATCTTACCGCCCCCGGTTCTGGGTTCAATTCCCATTCCATAAGGTAATTCGTCTACACCGACGCATTTGAGCTGAGTATTTGGTTTGTACTTCTCCCACTCAGGTGGAATTTGACCGTCGAAACCGAAAGCTTTTTCGCATTGTGAGTTTGTTGGACAATCTAAATCGGACTCACATTCCCGTGTAACTGAAAGTTGGTTAACATTTCAATAGAAGCTCCCTCCAAAGGAGCGTAGAACAGGGTTGTGTAAATCGCGCAACCTATGTTTGATGCCAACTTACAAATGTTGAGGCATTTGATGTTACTTCCACTCGCAAGTTTGTAACCATATTCACAATCACAAATGCCTTCTTGCATCGTCTTGTTGCGATGACAATATCGGTATGCTCCAATGCAATCTTCGTGGTTCAAGCAGAATCGGATTCCTGGAAGAACAAGTATTTGCAAGATCAGTATTAAGCTGACATCATCTCCTTTGGCAGGAATGCATATCGTTAAGACGGTTTTATCGATGTGAATGTCACTTCCTGATGGCTCCCAACTCCCAACATTTCGAGCACGGTGTGGATCAACTGACCTCTTCTGTTCCAAGATGAGTTCTACTGTACGTAGTATTAAACCCATATGGCACACCCGGTAGTTGACCTATTTGGCTAGAAAGTTTCGCTCGAGATGAGGACGATGTTATCAAAGTGTGTCCCGTGTCCGTTCCTACTTTCCTTCCATTGCTTTAGTAACGAAGTTCCCTCCAAAATCCCATCATTGGCAGAGGATGAATGTTTTGAATAGGGGTGCTAAGTCTACTCGTTTGTTGGAACATTCAGAACGTTCCTTGAAGGGCTCTGGAACCAGGGTTTATTTATCTAATCATGTTACGACTGATGCAGAATTATTCTATTCTAGAACTGGAAGGAATCGACGAATTCGTGGGAGAATTAAATCTAAGCTACGGATTAAGTGCACCTTGATCTTTCAATACCCATATCATTTTGCTTGAGAAGCTTTAAATCAATGCGGGAATAATGCTACATGAACCTGATCAAACCTTTAAGGTACACGAAAATCAATTATGTAACAAGATATTGAGAATGATAAATAGTTCTTCTGGGAAGGTCTTACATATTTAATATGTTGAAAGAGAAACCCTTTTCAAAAATAATGTAGAACTTATCATGGTTTTTCGTCACCAAAATATTCACCTCAATGTCAAAAAGTCAACTTCTGTGTGTTAGGAACTCAATTTAAGTTGCTTTGTTAGTGACAACCGCCAAGAAGGGATGACTTTCTTTGGAGCCTTTATGAATTGGAAACCACTTTTGTTGTTTTTTGTTAAACCGACTGTAATTCTTCAGACTTCAGTGAAGCTCAAAGAAAACAAGACGGGCTGGGAAGTTTTTTTAGCCGAGAAACCATCAAAGGAAGGTAGTCATGTTTTTGAAAATACCATGAGATTGGTATTTGTATCGAGTTTTCATTTGTGTTCTTTGTCTTTTTGCTGACTTCGCCGATAAAAGGCTACTTTTCTTCGACAAGCTCAAGCCCATGAAGAGCCTAGGCTCCAATTGAATCTTCCAAGGTCAGAAGAGAGAACGCTAATCAACGAAGGAGATGTCAGGTTAAGTTCTACAACCAATTAGCCGTACGACATCCATTCGTTAGTCATGTTTTTCGTCACCAAAATATTCACCTCAATGTCAAAAAGTCAACTTCTGTGTGTTAGGAACTCAATTTAAGTTGCTTTGTTAGTGACAACCGCCAAGAAGGGATGACTTTCTTTGGAGCCTTTATGAATTGGAAACCACTTTTGTTGTTTTTTGTTAAACCGACTGTAATTCTTCAGACTTCAGTGAAGCTCAAAGAAAACAAGACGGGCTGGGAAGTTTTTTTAGCCGAGAAACCATCAAAGGAAGGTAGTCATGTTTTTGAAAATACCATGAGATTGGTGTTTGTATCGAGTTTTCATTTGTGTTCTTTGTCTTTTTGCTGACTTCGCCGATAAAAGGCTACTTTTCTTCGACGAGCTCAAGCCCATGAAGAGCCTAGGCTCCAATTGAATCTTCCAAGGTCAGAAGAGAGGACGCTAATCAACGAAGGAGATGTCAGGTTAAGTTCTACAACCAATTAGCCGTACGACATCCATTCGTTAGTCAGAACCAATAAGGCAGGCCAGCCAATAATTGCTTCGTCTTACCTCTGACAGGGTTGGCCTCAACCAGAAAGACCAATTCCCCAAAGACTTTGAGGAGTACGACAATTGGCACCAAGGCACCTCCGTCCCTCAAAAAGGCCACCATTCTCCTGACGGCCCAACCTCGCGTCCTGATGTGGGTATTTTTTCACATTTAAAATGCACCTTTTCACATTTTGTCAGCTCAAAACTTGTGGACAACGGGAAAAAACTTGGTAAATCTTGATACGTTTTTCACTCTGTCAGCCTCTCTCTGTCTTGGTTGGCAGTGGCCTTTTGGTGATTTTCTATCATAGCCTTGATCTCCTGCTGAACTACGTAGAGAGTCAGAGAACGTAGCTAGCGAGAAGGTTCACTTGGTAGTTGGTACTGGCGAGGCCAGAACCATTGGAAACGCTGGTTTAGAAAGACAGAGAACCAAAAGAGGGTGGCCGTTATTGCTATACAAGAGACTTCGCAATAACAAGTCCTTCTCGATGTACGAGTGAAGTGCATACGAGTAGAAGACTGCAGTAATGGTGTGGGGTGGTGGACTTTCCAATAGACTACTGCTCAAAGAGTACAGCTAGGTGAGCAAAAGAAGCGAGGGAACGAGCAAAGGCCACCTTGACTAGGATCGAGAATGAGAGAGTGAGTGGAACAAGGAAGAAGAAAAAGCGCACTTGAAGGCTAGCAAGAAAGTCTAGTGTTCTTGTCTCCTCGTTTCTCCTTCGCCTTTCTCTTCATCAACTGACTGGGATAGCCGTGGCCTTCAGTGGCCTTTTGGTATTGATGTCACAGTGTTGCCGCACACAAATTACCACGCTGTCTGTTCACCTTTGCATCCTTCGCAAACTTTTAATTTCCCATCTTCACTGTTTTCAAACGGTTCGTAAGTCAATCCCTCTTTTAAGCCAAAGACAAGACAGTAATGAAGCACTACGTTTGGTCCATTAATCTATCTTTGAAGATTGGAACAGGCAACCCTGACATCCGTTCGGGATTACATAAAGACCAGGATGAGCCGGGAACGAAGCATTCTCAGCCGTGAGAGGGTCCATTTTGCCCTTTACAATCAGGATGTCAAAACAAGAGCGAAGGAGGTTGGGTTCCATCTAGTGGGAACATGCATTCCCGCCCTTTTCTTTTACATCCAAAAGCATGCAAGGAAAGGCTGCAGACAACTGGGAAAGTTCATCTTACAGTGAAGGCAGGTACAAACTAAGGCGTTGTACAGTGAGGTGAAGTCATGTCACTCGCTCTTATGAACAACGTTTTGAGCCTTTGAGCGAAAGCCAAAGGCCACGAATGGCTAAAACAAAGGCTGGATCGATGGGGACGTGGGCAGGTTTGGTTCTTTGAAGGAGAGGGTAAGCCCGATTGACGAGGCTGCAATTACGATTGTAATAATATGTACTTTGTGACAAGAAGAAGACTTCTTTGTAAGTAGAAAAAACCTAGATTACGTTCAGACTTCATGGGAAAACAAATTTGCATGTTTCTCCACAACCAAGAAAAGGATGTTCGTAGGAGTGGGAGGCATGTGTATCTAATGTTAGACCTTAAATAATATTGATTTCTTTCCGCTGTATTCCCATGACTAAACGTAACCTTGACCTCTCTTCTTTTTGATCTGATAGTTCCCATAATTTAAAAATTGTTTCGCTCAAATTCAGGGAAAATACCCAAGATATGTCTGATTGACTTCATATAAAAAAAAAATTCTTAAAATTTGTGAATTGTATTCAAGGTAAAACAAACTACTTTTTCTGTTATCTTTTTTTGGGAACAACTATTGCATCATTGTCCCAGTATGCAGAGCACGTTCCTCTTTTTTTAAAACATCTTCAGCGTTGTCTTTGAGGCAAAGAGTAGACCAAAATATTTTGGATTTAAAAAGCCAAAAGCAGCAATGTTTTCGACCCAAAAAGCCAGTACCAAATTAATTTGACAAAAACTTTGACAAAAAAATTGACAACATAATTTAAAAAAAGGAGCCTATGGATGTAGATATTTATATTTATTTTTTTCACTTTGTCGGGGTTATAAAAAATTGGCCTCAAGAGAGTAAACTCTTAAGACTATCCTAAATATTGCAGTTTTCGAATGATTTTGTTTTAATTTTTTTTTTGGATTTTTGGGTGCAAGGGTCGGAGGGTTGCCGGCCGGCCAGCGAATTCACAAATCACAATCCTGTTTTTCTGGATGGCATTCTCACGTCTGGTATCAGAAGGATTCTTCAATTGTTGGTGTGAATTAGCGTCTAAAAGTTTCTTTGAGAAATGTCGGGGAGGAGAATCGAACCTGAGACCTCTCTCACCACAAAAAACTGCGCTAACCACAAAATTATATCTCGTCGTATTTACGGTGGAAGTATTTTTGAATCGTATTTGTTTTAGCATTTCCTTATTGAAGCCCTTGGGTATGGGTGAAATCATGGCATCGATGAGATACTTTTACGGTAGGAAGAATGCCTTGCAGTTAGCCCTCAAGGTGAAAAGGGCAGAATTTTGGGTTGGAATGACTTTTTTAGAATCCCAGCATGTCTCACGGTTAAGGATTGACAAAAAAAAAGAAGTCTATGAGACTCAATCAAATTTGAAACGGATATGGTATATGTGCTTAAAACGCCAAAGTTTACACTTGGCCAGAGTAACTTATCTTGAAGTGAATTAGTCAAAGCTTAAAACCCTAACGCTTTTTTCTATTCAAAGACGCATCGCTTGCAATATATGTTTGGCAACCAATGAATTTGATTACGATCCCTTTGCCATAAGATGTCGAAAAGATCTTTGGGTGGTTAGATGTCATGCAGCTCTAATAGACCAATGAAATCAATCGTTTGTTTGTATAAACCTATCATGTGCGCCATCGATGCGAGGAAAAGAGTCCTTAAAATACGCAAAGGAAAATAATGCATTTTTTTGCCATTATTGTGTGCCGTGAATATTGTTCTTGAGTGGCACCAAAATCGTAATGTAAAAAGGTAGGTGAAAATGACATACTGGATTGGTTTGATGAAAAGAAAGTTTCGTATTGAGAGCAAATTGAGCTCCGCCATAAAGAGATAACTCCTCTCTTATCACAAGATGTGAAGAAAAATGATCTTGCGCCATCAGAGCGATGGAAAGGACTCATTATGACGCAGCATTTCAATCTACTGTAGATTGCCATTTGAGAAAAATTACAAAGAAATCAAAGTGATATGAAACAATGGAATCATGTCTTGAATTCTTCAATTGACATTCCACTCACACTATTTCCATTTATGGATGAATCCGGAAGGAAACAGACTCAGTGGTTGGAGGAGGCGAGAGAAGAGATTTAATCTGATCGTCAAGCCTGTCTAGCTCTGATTGACTGAGCTTGTCCGTAACACAATTTGGTACGAACCGACAATAGGGGAGTCGAATTTGTATGCAGCTCCCACCACGGCAATGACAAGTTCATTTCTTGTCCGTTTTCTAGCTTTGCTGCGGCGCACTCTTTATGAAAATACGTCACCTTGAAATTGATGCAAGTTTCCGTTGACGACCAACTGTACATTGTAAATTACTGGACCACTGTTATAATAAGATTAATGGGTCACGGTGGATGGTTTGTCGATGTAAATTAAGGTTCATTGGTGCACTTCCGAAATGGAGCATGGCATTAGAAATGAGGAGAAATATATTGCAAAATAATAATTCAAGAAAAATAAAATGTGATATGAGAGTTATTTGGTCAGCGAATAGTGTCATAACCCTTTTGATGTCAATGATAAGGAAGTACCACGTGTGAGTTTCGTTTCGTGCATTTTTTGGGTTCGGCTTTGGATCAAACTTTGCTTCAGGTAAAAAAATCAAACTCTAATTTGTTCGTTTTCGGCCAATATTGAATACGTTTGTGGATAATAATAAAATATGATTGTTAGAGCGGCCAGAAATATTTAATTTTGAAGGTCAAATATTTGAATACAATTTAAACAGACAACATCAAAATATTTAAGAAAGTATTTAAATCACACCCTACTATTTAAAATAATACTTAAAAACTAAACTGATTTTGTGGGATGTTTTTCGGTATTTTTTCAAAATTTTCGTTAAAGTTGTAATCTTTGTATGAGATGAAGATTTTGCAATAACGTTGATAATAGGATGGTTTTAAAGCCCAACACCAAAAATTGAAAATGAGTTCTTCTTGAGAGTCCCTGTACGTAATGCATTTTTTTTTTTGTAAATGTCTTGGTGTCCAATAAGTGCTTGGTAAATCATTCAACACCCAAATTTCAGTATGTTTCTGGACGGAGCTGCAATTTTCTCAAAAAAGATTTCATATCTTTTAAAACCATCAAAATAAGATGCAAGGCATAGTTAACCAAAATTTAATTTTTTCGCGCAATTTCTTTAATTTGGAGTCATCAGTCTTAAAAAGATGCAAAAAGAGAATGAAATATAGACCTTCCACTTATTCCTAAGTTTGTGAGAACTTTTTTAAATTGATTTATTTTTAGCAAAAATGAGATTTCGGTGAGTTTCAAAGAATTTCCAGAAATCCCGAGCGTTCTTGAAACGATTCAATGAAAGAAACGATGGGTTTCTTTTAAAATTGAAATCAAATTCTCAAATACGAAGGATATCCAAACTCGAGGTAGACTGGGCCTGTAATTCGTTAAATTGCACGATTTTTTGATTTATGAAAAAAATCAAACTGAAGATTTATCTCTTGTGAGCAGATGTTATTTTACAAATTTTGTTTTTAGACAAACTTGCTCAAAGCTATGATTTAATTAGGCAAGGTATGTTGGTTGACCCCTGTATACATAGAAAATAAGCGTCGAGAGCGAGCAACATGATAAAAATGATGTATCTTTCAAAGCTAAGGTGTCTCAAATCGAATTTTTTTTTCTGGACAAATGTTCACCAAATATAGAAATATAAGGATGAGCGACATCTTTACTTGACAAAATATTGGATTTTGACGAGTTCCTCGCTCTTAACATCCATTTTTTGAAACGTGGGGGGGTCACCCAACATACCATGTCTAATTAAATCATAGCTTCGAACAAGTTTGTCTGACAACAAAATATGTGAAATATTATGTGCTCAGAAGAGTTAAATCTTTATTTCGATTTTTTTCATAAATCCGAAAATGGTGCAATTTAACGAATTACAGGCCCAGTCTACCTATAGTCTGGATACCCCACGTACTTAAAATTTGCTAAAAATGGCAAGATATTTGAACTAAATATTTATATATTTAATTGGATATTTTCGATCGCTCTAATGATCTTCAATAAAAACAAAAATGAAAGATAAAAGTTGATGAAAAAAATCAGGCCATAAATTTTTTCCCATTGAAATCGAGATCAACTTCGATTTTTGTTGCAAGGAAATATTGATCCTTATTGATATTTATTATGCTCCATATCTTGAATTTCTACTTGTGCAATTTTGCTTGACTAGACTTCATTTTAGCTTGAAATGAAGACATTTTGATTGTTTGGTTGTGCTTGAATAGCTCAGCTAATTCTCTCATTGTAAAAGTTTCTTATTACTTTATGCATTGATATCCCAATGATAATGGAGATTCATGACTAGAAGGTACAATACATACATACAATAACATGCGTCAAGAAGGAAGTCACAACAACGCGCTTCATTTTCTCCAACATCATCATTCATAGTATTTATTCAACCAAGCTATTCATCCAAAGAATGTGTTTCGATCGACATATTACTTACTTAACACCTAAAATGCAAGTCACGAGGCTTTTTTCGAGCTACCCACACAATGATATCCCTGATTGCCCCGTATGCATACAAACACAGTCATGAACCAAAGCACTAAAGCATGTGTTCAAAGTCAGGAATGAAGATCAATGATGATCTTGGGCGCTCAAGAAAAACTGAACACTCTCAGAGCTCGAATCCAAGGTTGGATTAGAATGTTGGCTCTTTTTCGTCAGTGTTGGTCAACATTGGCCCAAGCGGATCTTGTTGGTTGGCGTATTGGGGCCCCCTCCTTGATCAGCCCAATGACCAGGCCACCAAAATAAATGGATTCCGGACAAGCCACTTCTTCTTCTACTTCCGGGACAGATTATTTGTTGTATTCCAGAAATCAGCATTGCCAATGCGATTTGGCTCTACACTATGGCTCACATTCGTTGTAGTGGTGGAAGGAGAAGAACAAGATTCTCCTTTACTTGATGGAATGAATGATACGTTGAAAGTACGGCATGTACGCACTTACATACTACGCTTGGGATGGCGTATTTTTCCCATAACTCCTGGATTCGTCGGCGTTGCTTTTGTTGCCCTCGATCCTCTTGTGGAATGGCGGGAGGAACTGAAACAACATGCTTCTGAAATATTCACTTCCGGGAATGGTTCAACGCTTCCCAACGAGAAATGAGGAATAATAAGGAGTCTGATTTTTCACATACTCGATGGAAAGAGACATTGCTCTAGACCGTGCTTTGAGTAATCGTAATCAGCACAATTTGTTTAGTTTTTTGACGCGGAAGGAAATGTGGCAGGAAAAATGACACTAGCTAAACTCGACACGTGTGCTAATGTTTTCTGTTGCTTTATTATTTTTCAGGTAACAAAACATGACGGAGACATGGTAAATAATAACAACAACAAGGATAACAACAGTGTGGATATGAACAATATGCCACATAATAAATAAGACACTCATTCGTGGTTGGACGATGGCGGGGATGACAAAGTACAATTGGACAATGGGAGACGATCTGGAAAATCATGCCAATCAAAAGAGGGTGCCAGGAGTACTAAAAGATGCTTAGGTTAACAATCGTGTAGGATGTCTTGCCAATTAGGTACCTTGATCCCGGTTCGTCTCGTGAACTCATTTTCGGCGGGGGTTCTTTTGCAAGAGAAAGGGGTGCTGCGAAGGCTGTTAAAGAGGGACACAACAATCATTCTTTTATACTTGTAAGGAGCTCTTTCTTCCAGAGAAAGATCATTGCACTTTGATTTTATGTGTTTGGAGGAGAGGGTAGGAAGGTAAGGAATCATGGAGGAGGGGCAGGGGGTGTTCAAAAGTGGATGGAGGCAGTAGAGGAATCCACAAATTTGTGCGACTTGGCAAAATGAGCAACTCTTGTCGGAAAGAGTAAGGAGTGGTTTTTGATCGGCATCTTGGTGGAGAAAACGATAGGAGAATTTTGGAATTTGGTCGCAAAGACAGGAAGAAGGCGTTCTTTATGGCACAGCACTGACATTGAATGCGCCCAAGATTTGTGCTTCATACTGCTCGAGCAAAGTCCACGAACGAGGGGTCTTGTGTTGCGCAATGAAATTTAGAGGCTGCGAACAGAGTGAGAAACGCGGGGGTGATGAGGTCTCAAGTCTCTTGAGAGGCTCAAGATAAATAGAAAGAGAGAGATGCGAGTGGAAGGAGGGGAGATTGGAGGTCCTCAGGACCGAGGATCATTTTGGAACAGGTGTACGGGGGAAGGAGAGGGGGGAAGTGTGTAGTTTTGATTTAGATTTCCGATTCACGGAGGGCAGTCATCATCTGGCGACCATTGAAGGGACAAGTGGCATATCGGGCACCACAGATCTCTTCGCTCTTGCTGGTATAACCGAGCTCGGCAGCCAAGACGTATTCGGCCTTGGGAGAGGCAATGTTCAATCCCTTCTTTTGCTTGTCACTAAAAGAGAGATGAAAAAGCCTAATGAAGCGACTACATAGTTCATCGTTTATCATGTCACATCCCCCCATTCTATTTTTTTCGTATATACACCATCATCCTTTGTGCCTTTTGAGAATGAATGGAGGGTTAGAAAATGCCCGGTGGGTGTTCTAAGCAATCACTTCCAAGACCCGGAATGTTCCGAGACAACAGGCACTTTGTAAACTCGCTCCAGGGGTCGACGTTCATTTCGAGCGATTTTGCAACCACCCGAATAAGAACAACAACCAATCACCTTCTTGTCTTGCAGTTCAAAGAGCAGCTAAGATCGGATGGACGCAAAAGAATGTCCGTTCGTACGAGCTTACGAAGACAGGAAGGAAGGAAGCGGAGCGAAAACCGCTTTGAGCTAGACTGAAATAGATATGCGTTTACAACAAGAGAAGCTCAATCAGGACACGGAAGCAGGATGAGGAGGCCATGTGGGTAACCTGAATTTCTGCTCGAGTACGGCGATTTTGCCCTTACAATAATTGCCCTGGGTAGGGATGCTAGAAGTAGTACTACGAAACCAAAGGAAAAGAATAAATGCCACGGGATAAATCTATCTATCATCAGGTGGCTAGGCGTTGACCTTGGCAAAGAAAAGAAGAGTGCGCACGGACGATTGGGGAGATGAAATAAAGTGCTTAGGAACTTACCCGAAGATTGACAGAATGAGCTTCTCATCAGCTTGAAGAAAGGCCGAGTCACGGGCCTCCAATTCGCAGATCAATCGCTTGCCGCAACCGTGGGTGTCCATGGAGCTAATGAGAGCGAACACGGCATCGGGATTTGGGGGCTTGATTCCAGCGGGCACAGCTTGTCTCCTCCTGCGGTGATGTCCGTATCCGGAAGATTCGTGGTAGACCTCTTCATCGTCACCGAATCCGTTGATGGCGATGAAACCGCCAGCGATCAAAGCGGCAGCGGCCAACTTCAAGGCACCAAGAACGGCAATGGGCGTGGCGAAGGTTCCGACAGCGCCGGACAGCAATGGGATGGCCAAAGCAGGCGTGGTAACAGCGCCGAAGATGGCATTAGCTCCAGCGAAGAACAGTGAGCAGAAGAAGAAGATGGAGAATTGTTTGGAGTTCATGGTTCTGAAAAAAGCGAAGAAATCTTTTTGAAGTTGGGTTAAAGAGGACGATTAGTTTCGGTGAGATCAAAGGTCAAATATGATGGGGGGCAATCATAATCAATCCAGACGTAGTAGTGACCTTGAGTTACTGACCACCTTCTCCTTCCTCCTTTCAAGACCAGACATAAAGAAATGGTCTGCGTACTAAGTACTCATTTCGCGCTTTTTGCTCGTCTCATGCTGGGAATGGGAATGAAAAGAGCCTGTTGGCATGAGGCACAGCAGTGTTGCCTCACTTTTGAGAAATAGATCTTCAGGCTAATTTGTGAAGGTCAAGTGCTGGTTGGGAGTAGGATTGGGATTGGTTTTTTAAATCTACATGGAATTAAGACTTGAACAAGCGTCTATGGAATTGCTCGGGGTCTTCGTGTCTAAAGGCGACATTGACTTGAAAAGGATTTTTTATTGACAGTTCGTTTGCAATCTACCACGTTGTTTTTCCTCTTGAAAAGGAATGTTCTCATTCAATTGCAATTGCAAATTGAAACGAGGCCAATTCGACATTCTGTCTCAATTCAAGGAAATTCCAATTCTTGTAGAACGAATGGAAAAGACAAAAAGGGGGAAAATGTCTCAAACGAGGGGAGTGAATTTTGCCCAAAGAAATTGCAGGATTTTTTAAGTCCACATTCTCAAGTAAAACTTATTTGCCCCAGGGAGTTGCACTCTTGGATTTAGTTTTGGTTGTCACAAATCACCGAATAGATCGCTGAAACCACTTATTAAAGACCATTAAAGGTTAAAAGGCCACGTTACCTTGAGGTTAAGGGGCCTTTTGCGTCACACAAGAAAAGGTTGCAAAGCAGGGAAGACCTGACGATGTGATTGGAATAGAGGGTCAAATGAAATACAGCTAAATTCGCCGGGTTCTCCGCTTTTATAGGACTGGAAGGATTGGATGAGATGCGTCACTCTCGGGGTTTCACCAAAAGAACCAAACCACGTGGGTCGTCCATCGAGGGGGGAGGGCAGGTGCGGGATCGGGATCCCCACCAAGATCCATAGAGGCAACAACGCTTCGCTCCGCCCTCCAAGAAGGTGGCAACACATCCAGCTAGGACGGCGACAACAACATGGCTCGCGTTTTGACGCACCACCACCATTGGTCTGACGCAACCACCACCAAAAGCCATTAGCATCAACATCTTTTCCTGAGTCGTCTCCTTAGCTAGCGAAGCCGAGGAAGTGGATATCCAGATCCCTCTCTCTCCCGGTAAACAAGCAAGAGGGCACATTTTTCCCTCTACCAATTGACGCGCCGCCCAAAGAAGCCACCAATGTCTTCAAGCCAGTTAGTAAATCCAGGGCCTGCGAGTAATCCGGATGTGTTCGTGCGTTTTCAGGACTATCTTGATACTTGCTCTGCGTATGTATGTAGGAGATTGCGCGGAACTAGCGTAGGCAACACCTCAAAACGACCGCTGTCAATCAGAACGAGGGGTTTGGCTCCACTAGATTTGACTCGGGGATGGATACTAGAACGAGAGAAAGAACCTGTTGGTTGCTGTGGACAATGTTGATCACTCTGTGGTCCCGTAAACCAGAGGCCGAAATTCATTCATAACATCATCGTCACCACTGTCCAAAGGCAGGGCAGGAAATGCCTATGAGCCTGAACTTGGGATCGATGTTGCTGAGGATTGTTTTCAAATTTGTATGTTAACCCAGGCCTCAACTTGCGTTCCCGCTCAAAAGTTAGGATGGCTCTGGGGGAAGATTCGCTCCATTCATGAGATCATGGCCCAAAAGCGTGGTCAACGACGAACGTATGTTCATCCCAATGCATGCAATGGGTTTAATATTTTGCGTGTGGGGGTTTACGTCAAGTCATTTCGAACCTAGGTGTGATTCGCAACCCGTGAAAGGATAGAGATGAGCTGATGGTTTTGAGCATATCTGTTTTTCCATGTGGGCTGGATAACAAATACACATTTTGGCAACTTTTTTTTAGCCAACAGTCGATCATATTTCATAGTGAAGACTTCTTGAGATGGGAACAAAGCACAACAGAGAAATGGCATCCAAGGAAATGTGTCTGGGTGAGAAAACCTATTGTAGCTTTGTCATTGATCAATCTATTTCCGGATGGTTGTGACAATCGGTATTGATTATTTATGACTCCGTTTGGTTGGGAGCCATAGAAATGCAATGTCCCGCTCGTCGAGGCTTTTAAAAACTTTTTTTCCTCGTCTTCATCTATTCGTTCGAGTCTGTTTGCACCCCCTTGATAGAGTCCTTGACAATGCACTAACTTAGGACCAATTCATCACTTAGTAAAACTTTGATTGCACTTTCCGCCCCATTATTTCGGTTGTGCAACGATTACCAATCAATTGGAAAGGAACTCGATAGATTTGATTGAAATCATCTTTCATTTGATTTCTCGCTCTTTCTTACATTTGTGGGCCAATCCAAGAACAATTATTTTACATTATCACCGGCTCCAATTTTCCATTCTTTCACGACTTTGGAAGAAAGGGGATGCCCAAAAAGATTGTTAAATCGAAATCAGGGGCCCACCTCTGCGAAGTAGGGTCTCAATCAACCCATTGTCGGTCGGAAAAAACTCATACCAACGGTGTTCACTTCACCCTTTAAACTTAATCTCGTTTGACTTGTTTGAAAGGGAGACAAAAGTTCACGTGCAATTGGCAGGTAACCATGGCAACATGGTTCCACAAATGCACGAGCATAGTCCCAAAGTTAATCCTCTACGAAATTGCTTCAAGTTGGGTTCATTGGCGAATGAATGAATGAGCCACAATTGGCAAAATCACCTGCATCTATCTTGACATGAGCCTTTGAGTCTTCCTTCTCAGATTCCGGTTATTAGGAACGGTGCACAAGGAGCTATTGTAAAAGGAACCAGTTTGCGATCAAGCGACTCTAAGATTTCCTTATTCAACAGACATCAGTAAATTCGTCGGTGTCCCTGTGTTTATCAGGTGTCTTAAATTGTCCAAGTTGAAAATTAGGAGCCTCTCTTCCCAGTGGAGAGGTTGAAAAAGTGACATTAGGTGAGTTGTTCAGGGCGTTAAGAAGCCTTCCAAAACCAAATCAAATGTCGTGCGAATGTAACCCCTATAAGCAATCTGTGTTTTCGAGCTCCAAAAACCAGGTTTGATCATGAACTTAGCTCATTCAAATATTGTTCCATTTATGACACTCAAGTATAACAGGATCACTGCTAAGAAATGAACTGGATAAGTGGAATTAACAGGATTTTCCTTTTATGAGACCTTATTTTACTTTTTTATATCACGATGAGGTTCTGATGAAGTTCTGAAACTTTCTTGCTGTGAAAAATAAGGCATAACTTATTTCTCTAAAATCCCGTTTTCCACCAATTTGTCCCAGTTTCCGGTTTACCCCTAGAAAATCGGAAAAGTTATTCCCTAAACCCACTCTACCGGAAACGCGAATTTAAAGGATGCACTAAGATTAAGCTCTAGGAAAATGATTCGTATTATGAGTTTGAAGTTGGAGTACAAATTACCATGATAATGAATACAAAATAACTGCTATGACTTGTTTGAGGCGTCATTTGTTCGCATTAGTGGGGCTCATTAGTATTCGAAACTTTGGTTTTGCGCAAATCTCATTTATTTTGCATTTTGTCCTTGTGGAGGTGCTAACCAGGTTTATCATAAATCCAACAGATTTTTCAAGCATAGTTTATCCAAGAGACATATTCAATAAAACATGTCAAATTTGACTTATGCAAAACATTCGTACTATTGTTGATGTTCCTTCGGTGGTGGAGTCAGCAAGAAAACACTCAACCTGCGGAGATGTTTGTGCACACATTCATTGTTTGCTATCCTCGAGAATCCTTGTCGTTTATCCCATGTTTGTTCCGACTTGAGAAACAGATGTGACCAGTGACCACGTTTCGAATGCTATTCTCTCTGTTTCCCACCGGAACAGTTTTCAAAACCGGCTTGATTCCCACGTGGTGATTCGAGATCGACTGTTGCGGTCAGGAACTACAGCAGTCTTTAGGACTGTGCAAGTTCACATGGAAGCACAAGGATGGGTGAAGTTAAACCTTGTTCTTCTCCACTACAAGTACTAACGGCTCAATTTGGAGTTGAAGTGTGAGATACTTTTTCCAGGGGGAAATAGATTCCGATACTCGTGAGGATAGGAAGCTTCCCTAAAGACTAATAATGAGCCATCTGTTGGCGTGGCGTTTATGGTGTGTGCACACTTAATTAGCCGCCCTCAAGTCCTGCCGATAAGTATGCCAAACAAAAGTCTTGAAGTACTTATTTGGCAAGCCCTATCGATTTAGTTCCGCTTTTGCGTTTTCGGGCGATATCTTGGCGCAAAAAGGCGTCTATTTCTCAATCCCCTCACCCAAAGCAATGTCTGGAAAACACTCACTCTTTCTTGAACTGTCGTCGACAGACTGTCTGCCAAAAATGCAGACTGAGTCACGCCAATCATCAGTCTTTTGGAGCTCCTTCCAACCGCATAACATTCGGGGCTATTTGCAGCATCTCATCCGTAATGTGAACAAATTAATGCTTCTGAGCCCGAGCCAAATGTATGTTAACCAATTGCGTTTTTAACGTTGGAGCTGAATCCGTGACCTGATCCTCCAGAATGTTGAGGAAGGCTCGTACCTTGTGTGAAGGAAGATGATCATCTTAGCACAAGGTCAGGGCAAGATTGACATGTCCAGGTAGAAAAACTTTTAACAGGTCTTGGACGTTGCGTTTCATTTAAGAAACGCATTTCAAGCCAGAGGGCGCTATTGTTTGAGCGTTCCTAAAAACTCGCAGGGTGACCTCGAAATTGGGCTTTAGGCTATTTCTGCTTGCCTCCACTCCCAATCTCTTTGGCTCCTCTTTGTAGCCCTCCCCTCTTCCCAAGCAAGCTGATATGATGTCTTGAAACGTTATTAGAGTCATGATTAGTTTCCTGTCGTTGAAAAAACCCTTCTTAATCGACAACGGGCCCACCAACACGTAACAGGCTTGAAAGAAACGGAGCTCGAAATCAAGGCATATCCAATCCCTGTGAAACGTCAACAACCCAAACCAGCCCACTCACACTCGAGGATTTGGACTAGTGCTAATGTTGCCGGATCCACAATAAGGAAACCGATGGTTTTAGTGTACTCTATACACACATTCCCGGATTCAATAGATCGTACGCCTTCTATCCCTTCAAAAACATGCACAACTCAACAATGTCAGAAATCAATCGAGTCCATTCTAACAATATGAACCTGAAGGAGCCACTCATAGTTTGATTTGTTTGTCAAGGTTGGGCTTGAATGTGAAAGATTGACAGCCTATTAGGCGCCTTTATTGGCTCGTGTACTCCATCGCTCAGAATTGAATAGTCCGATGACGTCTGTTAGTTTAGCATCCCTGATCTGGTCGTGTGGTCATTCATACTCTTTAGAGACAACAAGGAAGCGGAGAAAGAGTCTTGGTTTGGTGAACAGTTGCCAAGTTATCAAGCCGCCAAACAACCAATGCCAGTTGTACTACAAATGAGAATGCCTGGACAGATAAATATCTGATGCTGCAGCTTCTAATCATTCCACGGCAAATGAAGCACTTACAACGCAAGTTTCGACCACAGAGAAATGGAGTGCGCTTGGCTGATCTTTAGAGGGTCCTCCTTCACTTCTTATAATTAGGACAAGCGACGATTAACTCGTTGGTTAGTTACATGCTCCAAAATCTTCCAGCTAGTGTGCATTTTTTTGTTGGTTTGCGGCTATCGGAGCTATTTTTTGATCTGCTTTGGGTAGAGGGATCTCATTGTTGTCTGAACAGATCCTCGTTTATGTTTGCCAATCATGCATCATTTGTTGCATGACTTGCGGGAAAATACATCCGTTTGTGGAAATCCAATCACTAACAATGGTGCTCACGCTGAAAATTGGGTAGCTAGTTCATAATTAGTTAAGCAATAGAAGGCATTTAACCCTTATGTTAAGCGCAATAAGATTGATTGAGTTAAAAGTGTACTGGAAAAAGGAGATATATTCTTGTGATTATCACGCAGCATGGTACAACAAAATACACTATATTAAGTTTTTTCCTACCAAATCTCTACTTCATTATCGGTTTTGGTTAAGTTTACCAACATCAAAATTGACCATCATTATGTGAGTTAGATGATACCCGCTAATGGTCGAAATAGGTTGATTATTGAAATCATTTAGAAGGAAATAGTGTGCAAAGAAACAGCCTCAAATAAATCTCAGAGTTAAATCTCGATAAATCTTTAACTAACTTAATCATTCCCTCATTCTGTTAGTAGAGGGTAAGAATGCTTCTAATCTATTCAAGGTGTTCTCGCTCAAAATTTCAGTTCCTTCTTCTTTTTGCCTTTAAAGACGTAGGGATTTGTATCTAAAAGTATTGTAGGAGGTCAAAGGCTAATCGTATATAAATCAGTAAGTTGTTTGCCAACATTTCGAGGTGTAATTTTTCGAGGTACTCTTGTGTTCACCAATGTTTCATTTTGCACTTGTCCAACTCGTTTAGTAACCGTGATAGTGATAGGGTTTTATATGACCCTGCTAGAATAGTCCAAAGCCAGTCAGGATTGCCTGACAGGCCTGACAATGTTTTCCTTGTTCAATTACTTTTTGGACGATGCTTTTATCCGCTATTCCATTTTTCTCCATTGGACATCCTCCATTGTTCATCGTAATTTGGTACTTTAAAATGTAATGTTATGATTTGGCCGTTTTGAAAATTGCTTATTTGGAATGCTTGACAACCCATGAATTGCAACTACGTACTTTTGATCTGTCTCAAAAGTTGAACAAACCATAGCTTCACATGCCAAACCATTTTCTGGTGGTCATCGTTCGAGAATTAAGAACATAAACGAGGCTTAAAGTTGGCACTTTCGTGTCGTAAGCACTTTTGGTCGAGATAAAAGACAGAAAAATGGACGGAATGAGTTGTCGTCCTGCGTCTATAAGTTGGTGGTTTCAAATTACGCACAACCGCCATCCAATTGTCTGGTTGTTTATCCTACATGGCCAACCACGAACTGATGGCTCAATGAATTCACAAGGAACTCTCAAGCTCTTTAAGTGCTACATCTATGTAGAACTTGCCACTGCTCTGTGGTACATGGTAGAGGGCTAACAGAGAAGTAACACTCCGAAAATATTTGTAAGTCACCAACCCTGCACTGTGTGTGCAATGGGAACTGATGTTGGATACACTAAGTTATGTGATTTACAACCCGAACTTGCGATTTTAGGGAGTCAATGGCAAAATTGCTCATTCAACTGCTTTGGTCGAACAAGAGCAATTTATGATGAATCAAGTCACTTGACACCCTTGTTGCCACATCAATGAACTGTGTTCAAATCAAATCTCCACTGACTGTAGCGGAGTGACATTTCTCTGTTATCCCTCTAGTCCATGGTACGTACCGTACTACTTAATACTTACGCAGGAATTCCTTCGCAAGCGCAAATTACCTTTATGGACGAACGGACGGACGGATGTCTCAATCGCACGGAAGCAAAACTAAATCCGTTAAAAATACCTCGTTTACCAGGAAAAATTTATGGTTCATTGCTTGAGACGAGAGAGGGTTTGAACTAGGATTTTTTTTTTCATTTTCTTATAGTCTTATATCCAATAACTTGAATCCAATCGATAAAAAGATCCAAAGACTTGAGCTCCTCAAAATTCTTGATCCTTAAGGACAACATAAGTTCAAACCCAACAACTTGAATCGAGACGAATTCAAATATGTGTTGAATAAACATAGCCACGGTGTTTCTTCTAGCAATTGAGGATCCCACTGAAACAAATCGAACGGTTTACTGGGAATCACAAGTTTCTCACCTTTTTGGAACCATTGACATATTCTTGTCAGATTTTCTTCACACTTTGTGTCCCTTAATTAATACATATCAATCTATTTAGTCATGGACCCTTAGGAAATAATCAACCAAAGCGTGCATTAAATGGGTGGCACAAGTTCCTCTTAGTATTTATGACATGTTAAAATAAAGGAATTTCATGAATGAGATAAGTATTTCGATCCCATTACAAAATATCTCTTATTTCTGTAATGTTCTTAGTTATGGAATTCAATCTGCTCAATCTTTGAGGACTCTCATGATTGTCATTGGTCTTTTGAAAGTAGGCTATGAAAAACCTTTGATTCATTGTGATGGCACCCCTGGTCTGAAGTCTTCAAAAACAGGGGTACATTTTGGATATTTTTTTATTAACAAGGGCATTTTTATAGAGGCAGCAAATGTTCAACTTTAAGTGAATTGTCAGTCACCACGAAGTAACGCGCGCAAATGTGATTGACCATATTGAAAACCAGACTGAACTCCATCAGTAGTAAACAAGCACTACTCTCTAAACTTCCAGGACTTATCCCTTTATTTGTACTCCCTCTGTTGTGCCATCTATTGACGGATTTGTAAGCTACGAAGGAAATCCTCAATAGGAGAGCAATACAAGCTCGTCTAGTGATTTCCATAATACATCATGACGAGTAAGACTTTTTTTTATATCTGAGAGTGAAGGTTGATGGGTAGCTCGTCATGTAGCAAATTTTTCCCAAGATTAAGGCAATTTTCACCCAAATTCCATTGCTTCCGAAGTTGCAGCCCCGATGTTAATAAATGTTTCGCGGGCCTATTGAACAATTTTAAGAATTGAAGACGAGCTAAGCTTGGAATTATTCGATTGATTTCCGGTGGTCAAATGAATTACGCGCTGAAACGATCACATGAGCAAACACTGTATTTTATGATAAGCGCTAATTTGATCCGAATCAACTTGATGTATCACTGATAAGGCCCCAGTATTTACTTTTATTCAACATTTAGGGGTTAGAAAAACTTAAGAGTATACTAAATCCCCTCTTCTGCCCCCAAGATGAATTCAATTGAATTTACGGTATCGTTGTCGTAGTTGGTTGGCGTCCAAACCAATGAAACCAAGTGGTATTCAGGATTCAGAGCCACTCTTGAAAAACTTCCGGTTTCAGGATGAAATATGTCGTTAGCAGCCAACAAGGGAACGTTGATCGCCCAACGAGCTTCCGAAAGATTATGGAAATGTCGTGGAGTCAAGAAATTACCCAAATAATTGCCAATTCGCAAAGTCACGAGTGATATTTGCAACAATTTGTAGCGTCTGCAGTAATTATGTTTACGCCAAATGGGCATTTGAAACGAGACTAACGAAATGCATAAAACAGGGTGCATCATTTTAAATAGAACAACACTGTTGACTAATGTGCATTAAAGAAAGATTTTGATGACTTTAACTCTTTGGGAGAAAACAAGTGGTCTCTTGTGTGAATGAAATGAACCACCCAGTTCCTTCATGCTCAGTCTACATGCTTTTGCCCTTCTTATATTTTCTTCTCGATATTATCTTTTCCTGAAAAGTCGCCACCTTCCTATTTGGCTTCATTATTAAAAAATTTTTGGACTAATAAAAAACCTGAACAAATATTTTTCCCCAAAAGTAACAAGCTGAGAAGAAATGAAAAATGTCGCACAGAACTAAAGCAATGTTTTTTTGACCATTTAAGTCATTTTTTTCTTTTTTCCCTTCGCTATTAGGACTCTAGTTCATCTCACGACCAGGGCTGAACAAATCTTAACAAGGTGAATAGAAATTAAGATATTTCAAACATGGCTATGTGTAGCAAACCTTGAAGGTTTTTTTGGGAGTGTTTTACTAGAGGAAATCCTGTAAGAATGTATTATAACGCCACCGTTGTTTTCTTCTGTATGTAAAAAATACCATTGTATGGACTCAGATTTAATCACCAATTTACTATTGGTTAAGTCAGCAATCAATGATATCCAGGGAAATCTCCAACATTTCCCAGAGTATTGCTTTGTCACGTTCCAACTACTCGAAGGCAAATCAATCACAAACTACTTTAATGCAAATTTTTAAGATTGAATATTTCAACGCCAAAAATACGACTAAATTTGTCGAACATGGTGTCTCACTCTTCATGATTCACCCTGTAATTGAGATATCGGTACATTGTTCATTATCTCACTTAAAAAGAGGGAAGCACTTGAACGTATGAGACTTCAGACGCAATACGGCAAACCAAGTGATGTGGAAACTATTCGATGAACGAGGATCATTATGATCATTTCTCGCCGTCAAAGTCTGGCCATTTCCTCAACCATTGCCATGCAAATGTCGGTGGCGTTGTCCGAGATAGCCAGGTCACCCTCGGTTGAATTGGCCCAAATGGGGAAGGAGTTCAGATTGAGCACGGCATTCCCCAACGTGTGAATAGAAATTAAGGACACGCTTAAAGTGACCACATTCATGACCAAACCCATGAGAAGCATTCGCTGTAAGGTGATGGTGGAAGACGAGTAGATAATGGCATTGGGAGGGGTAGCCACTGGTAACATGAAGGCGTAGCAGCAAGCTGGAAAAAAGTCATAAGTTCATGATTTATGACATGTAGAGTTCTTCATCGCCAAAAGTGGTGATTGGAAGTGAAAATCCAATTTTAAATTTGAGTCTTGAAAACGGTCACACTGAAGTAGCGGGCTAGTTGGATGTGAGAAAACGAAATATTGGACGTGAATGTCCAGAAATGGTGGATTGAGGAAAAGTTCCTTGTTATGACTACTCTTGGCCAAAACACTGCATTCAGAGTTAAGATCAGGGAGGCTCAAAAGTATTTAATGGAAAAAAACTTCATTTTTTTGCTCCAACCTTTATTAGAAAGCATTTATTTGATAATCAGAACTCATTTTGGGTGCCTGAAACAACAAGGATGATAGCCAAGTTTTGCAAAATCTTGTCAAACTGTAAGTAAAAGACTGCTTAATTGGTTGCATGCACTAGTGAGAAACTGTTGACCAAGAGTAGTCATAATAAAAACTTTGTGATCAATCCACTATTTCGCGATGTTCACGTAATGGAATAGCTCTTAAATAAGAACACTTGAGCTTGGGCGAAATTTGAAATAAATTTAACACTTGCAGATATGAACTCTTTCGATGTATTTCATTTTGCAACTTTGAATGTCTACGAATGGAAAGATAAAATCTGTTGCAAAACTTTTTTTCAATGAAATTGAACTGATTTCATTTCATATAGTCATGTAAACCAAAGTCTAACCTTAGTGCAATTTTACAGTTCATCGTTATTTGGGCACGATTTCTAGATTTTTTTGGAACTAATTGGAAATTGCAAAAATAATTTTGCTAAGTGAAAAAACAAATTGGTCGTTGTCTTTTCTGTCAATTGAAATCAGAAATAAGATTTGCCACTCAAAAATGCAAATTACTAATCTTTATCTTCAGTTGCATGGTTTCAATCAGAGGCAAACCGGACAAATAAAGATGTTCACGTTACTCTCATGTCGTCAGTGCTTTAACAAGTGATCTGATGCACGACGTCGTAAGTTTGGCTGACATTTTTATGAATTTTTTGGCATGCCACGAGCTCAAAGAGTACAAATCTCGGAGTGTAAGATGAGAGGGCCAATAATCACAGGACTCGTGTTTAAAAGAAGTAAAAAAATGACAACTCGACACCTCCCAATGCATGCATGCATGAATGCCGGTATAAGAGAGCAAATTGGATCAACCCCCTGCATGGTTCTTGAATTCAAGATGGGATTCTCAGTTACAACTTCTTCGAGCCATCTTTTGAAATCTGCCCATAAATGATGGGTAAACTGAAGTCTCGCTCTTTTGTTAAGAATACACTCTGAATACAAATGGACGAACCATTCGATCAACAATTGAAGATCGAAGCTAATGTTTGTTGCCCGTGCTCAAGGTCATTTGGAAAATGTATTATAGAGAAAAAGAACAAACAAGTTTGGATCCACCGCTAAATCTAGTTATTTTAAAGAAAGTGATCTTTTTCTGAACAATACCGAATACGATTTTTTGGCAAATGAACTGAATATAGAACTCTTTTGGGGCTCATCTATGAAATTGGTAGCATAAATGAGGAGGAAATTTGTTACAGATATCTTCCCACTTTTGAAATTGTTATGAAGTTAACAATTGAGACCCCATAAATCATGGTTTGAATTGTTACTTGAAGGAAAGGTACATTCGCCACTTCCTACCCAAAAACGTCGTTTCCGATTCCTTGTTTTCAAACCTAGCATCCTTTGAACTTTGAGCAGAATTCAACTTAAAATTGTTAGGTACCCTATGTTTGTTTCCGTTTCTTACCAAATCCAGCGGATAACATTAGAAGCAAAGGGTTGATTTGAAGTTCCACAGCCAACTGAGCCAACACGGGCATGATGAGATTAGCTGTGGCAGTATTGGACATAAACTCTGTCAAAAATGCCGTGATTGTTGATATTGTAATGACCACCAAAGTGGGTGACAACGCATCCAGCACCTTCAGGCTAAAATGTTTCAAAATTTCAATTCAAATATGAACTTAAATTTGTTCCAAAAGGCTAAATCTCACCTGGATCCAATCCAATAAGAGAGACAGGATCGTTTGGCACCTTCTGCCATGGCAAAACCTCCGCCAGCCAAGATGATCACTCCCCATTGGAGTTCATTTTGAATGTCACTCCAAGAGATCAAGGCTCCGGAAGACTTAAAGTTTTTCCTTGGATCACATCTGGGATAAGCGGGAAGTACGAATAAGATTAAAACCGCCAAAATGACCACTGTGGAGTCCGTGACAGCGGTCGATTTCCCATTGGCGTCCGTGAGATTCAAGAGGGAAGCCCAACCGGGAACAAATCGGGGACTTCTTGAGATCCAGGCCAAGATGAGCAACACGAAGATGACAGCCACTTGAATTTCCCGCCAAGAAATGGGACCCAGCTCTTCATAGCGAGCCCTGAGACAAATCAGCATATCATTTCCAACAATGACTCAATAAAGACATTTCTAACCTCGAATGAAAGAGTTGTTAATACATGGAAGCCTCGACAACTCGATTTTGATTTTATGCTTAAAAAAAATCAAAATCGTGGGACAAGTTGAGGGTATTTTTGAGCTTAATTGAAACTTTGAAGTTGAACATCTATCTAGTTTTATCAATGATCTAGGTCAGGGGTCGGCAACCACTTTTGGGTCAAGGCCCACAAATTTATTTACGTGTTGTCAGAGGCCCACCAAACAGACGTTGGTAGGTTCAGGGGCCCACCAAACAGACGTTGGTAGGTTCAGGGGCCCACCAAACAGACGTTGGTTAGGTTCAGGGGCCCACAAATTAATGATCAAAGTTCTTTGGGCCCACGAGAACAGTACTATGGATGTCTCGCGGTCCCACTATTTTGGACTTTCTCCAAGGCTCCTGGGCCCACCAAAGACCACCCTTGGGCCCACATGTAGGCCGCAGCCCATTGGTTGCCGATCCCTGATCTAGGTAATGCCACTTTACAATTACAGCAAATGTAAAGGGCAAGAAATACTTTAAGAATTCTTTTACGTACACTAAACATTTGACCTATCCCAGTAAAAAACTGAAGATGCTGAATTGTGTCTGAGGCTAATCAAAAATATGTTTCTACCTTGAAAGATGTTTCAAGGTGTCGATTGAACTGGCGATTTTTCGTCATCCAAAAAAAGTGTGTGAAACTATTTTGTGAATAAATTCGTGTCCCTTGGGTCAATTTTTAGAGGACACTAGTTAAATCTCACAAGTTGCCTTATTTGTGGCGCTGACTCCTTTTGGAAACATTGGCCATCTCATCATTATCCCACAATGACCATTTGTTCACAGCTATTTGATGTATCTTGATATTCGACGTGTACACATTCAGATTGCCATCATTCATCACAAGTATACATGTTTTTCTTTCAAGTTTTCTGCTTTAAATAATGGTTTCTTCAAAGTCGTCATTTAGACTTGATACTTCAATCAATTTTGTCAATTCTTTGATTGAAAAACAAGTATTTTTCAACTATTTTGTCGGCGTTTGGTTGAAAAAAGTGCACAAAACTTCTTCAAATTTCTCTTTTGCGTTAGGCCAGTTTTAAGATAAGTGATTCTAATTTTTAATGATTTGATGTTTCCCCCCGTTTCCACTTCACACTTCCAATAAAGCTTGTGGCACGTGCTTTAGTTTCGGAAGCGGAACTCAATCTCTAACACATCCGTTGTCGTGTTCTCCCCAAAAGTGATTTGAGTCATTCAAGGTGCACGAAAAACCCAACGCGAATCACTCACTGAGTCGGTTCTCGTTCAGTGAGGTGGCAGAAATCCGGGTAATTTGATTTGACGCTCTATTTCAAGTTAAGACGCGTGCCTTGGACGAATGGATGGCAACTTGGAAATTGCGGAAGGCGAATCCTCACAAGCAATATGTTGGAATTCTGAGATTTTTTTTTCTGACTTGGGAAACATGTGTTTTGTTTTGTTTTCAATTGAACAGAGTATCATATTGTAAGCTCATAACGATCACTTCCTATGAGAACAAAACCGAATAGGAAAAACAAATCAAATTCCCGAGAATATGTGATTGGAAATGGGCGGGAAAATATTTGTATTTGCTGGGGAGCAAAAATTCCAGACGTTTCAAGGTGTTAGCTCACGTCAGCTGACGATCACTCTGGTCAACTATCAGTGAGACGTCTGGGATTTCTGCTCTACGGAAAAAAATATTTTCTCGCCCTGAATTTTTATTACAGTGCAATAGAATCCATTAAAGACTTGATACTGACATATTAAAAACTTATCATAGGGTGTTCAAATGGAAATGATTGATTTACACAAAATGCATCTCTTTCTTATTACTCAAGCAGCTAATGGAACGAATATTAAGAAACTTCTTTGATTAAACTAATATGCCCCAATCGAGAATATTGAGAATGCTATAATTCTATATTAGAATATGGAATCGTTGTTTAGCTACCATAGCTTACTAGCATAAAAAATTTGAGATTTGGAGCTTTTCAATGCAAATAAGTAAATTTTGTCAAAGCATAGTGAAGAAGAAAAAATATAATATATAGAAGAGAAAATAGCCTTTCTTGACGTTGCGCAAATACGTGCTTCCTCTTTTTTTTGACGAATTTAATATTTCAGTGGAGATTTGGGCTTGCTTTTTGGTTGAAAAAGGTAAACATGCCATTGCAACACGCAACCTTTTTTTAGTTTTGCAGTCAGAAATACTCGATGGTCTGACATTCTCCACTATTTACTGACATCGGTCCAATTGTGTAATAAAGTGAACGCAAGTACAGGAAATCATAAAAAGAGTTGTCGGTAAAGAAACTCAGGCCTTTATGTCTTAAAAATAGGGCAATATTTCACGATGTGCACGACCTCACTGCACATGTCTGAATTGTCAAGACTCTGAAGCGTCTAAATAATATCTATCTAGTTCTGAACACAGGTCCAAAAAGATGACCACGAGGATGATAAATAAGCCCGTAGATACTTTTAAGTACTTCACGATTTGTTTCGTTTGGAAGCATAACGTGAATCTCACCAATCTCCTTCCAAAATAAATGTCTAAGCAGGCGGTGATTTATCGGATCTCTTTGCGTTTCGCCCAAGGAATGAATCACAAGAGCAACTAACAGAACATTTCGAAACCCAAGACGGCCAAATGACGGAAACGATATGCTGATTTTGTTGCCTGATCACCCGTTGAACTCTCTTGCTCTCTTGTGTGGTTTGACCAATTTTGTTACTTTCACTCTCATTAGCTGATGTGATTGGAGCTAGTTGATGAGATTTCCGACAGAACATTTTCGGCAGGTACACTATCTGAAGCCACACCCAAGCAATTATGATATTGACTATCATGGCAGGAACCGAGGTAGCCATCCAAGTGGCAAAATTGAGTCCTAAATTGAATGTCTCGGAGATCAAAAAAGGATCTGTGCACTGCATGACTTGCCTTCTTACCTGTATCTTTCCCGAAAATGGTTTCGACCACTCCATAAACGACGAGATTGGAAGGGGATCCGGTAACCGTTCCAGTCCCACCAATGTTGGCCGAATACATGATGGAAAGATTCAGCATGTTTTTGGTGCGTCGGAGATCTTTACTCGATTTTTGGGCCTAATTAGTCGAAAGATGAAAGAAATTAGTGTCATTGGTTAAATGCATATTTCAGTATGTTTCAAGTTTATGAGCAGGTCTTAATGAAAATAGGCACGAATATGTTCAAATTGATCAATGCAGCGATGAGTGCTTTAGAATTTGTGCATAAAAAGATGATTTGATGCCAGGGGCCTAAAAATGCACATTTTCCATTCCGTTGCACCCGTTGAACAAAGTTGATGGGGTTTCTGTAATGGACAAATTTGTTTGGTGTTCAAATGGCGGTAGATTTTGTTGAACTGTGTTTGGGAAAAGATAAAACGTGGCCGGATAAAGATGTCATGATGTAAAATAATTTCATATTTGAAAAGTTATTCAAGTAGTGTTTCCGATAATGAAAAGTGATTGTCATAGAATATTCAATAAAAGGTTTGACTTGCAAATTAAACCAAAAGTAGCCTTGGAATCTCTGGTACCTTGAAAATATGGGTATGTCTTCATTTTTTGATAAATGAGGAATGTATTCCAAGAGCTAAACTCAATCCAAATAAAACTTTACTTGAATGACATGGAGTGATTCAAACCTAAAGGAGAAAGTCAGAACCAAAACAATAGTTACAAATAATGGCAAAACTCTCAATTTAATAAAGGTAACTTTAGGAAATGATTTATTGGTTTGACTTGGGTTAGGTTTTTAAAATTTAGGTAGGAAACAAATATTAGCAGTTACCACTGTTTAGGAGTAATTTCGTCTTTTTTTTATCGGGTTGGATAAATAATCTTCAACGGAAACAATCCAATGTGAACCAAAAAACTTAAAGAAGTCCACCAAGAAGTGATTGCATAGTGTGCAGTCCCATCCCAACCAAATGATCTCTTAATATCAGAATTAACTAACCGTTGACGGACAGTATAATTATTTCCAACTTTGATTGTAACCCTACAAATGTTATAAAACCCAATGCATCATTTACCAGAAGTGAAGATCCTAAAACCTAAGATGAAGTGTAAGCTCCGTTTACTGTAAGTATTTGGAGAACTACGTGAAAGGGGAGTCACATAAAAGCTTGAACGTTCGATTACTGCAACCTCTTTTTCAAGGTCATAAAAGTCAGACCAAAGTACCTTTGAAAGGAGCATTTTTAAGAACAATATATTGTCACTCCAAGGTCTTCCTGTCCAACTTTCAACTTAGCCCTCTTGAATGAGTTTACCAAATCAGACACGAAATTCGAGCGCATATTTTTGGGGGCGTCCCCATACTTAATTAGTTCTGAAACCTACCAAAGTTTTTGTAACTTGTTTTATTGCAAGGTCTTCATTAATTTTTTTACTTGGAATATCTGGAGGTTTAATTCTGAGTGCCCAGAAGACATAATATGACCCTTAGGATTGGCATGGGGGTTCTTGAACTTTCTTGACCCGGGCCCCATAGTCTAGGTTCGGGGAAACGATCGATATTGCACCTTAAGAAATCTTGATCCTTGGAGTTGGGTCAAAACTTTGCAAAACTCACCTTCAAGGTGATTGAATAAAAACATTTGAGCAAGCCATGCTGTACTGCAAAAATAAGATTTCACGCTGATCCAAAGAATAATTTAAAGAAACATATTGACTCAGTTGATTCCATAGAATCAAATCAATTTTCAAAAATGTTTCCAATTAAGAGAAATGAAATCGTTTTTAGAGCATCTTTTTAGGAATGTATCATTTTATATTTTTCATTTTCTACGTAATTAACTGAGCCTGCTATCCAAACGGCGATCGTTTCCAGGGACCTAAACTTATTGAATAGACGCCATTTTACCCAAATTCTTTAGCCTTTGCTTTTCCAAGTTATTTTGGTAGTTTCCATCCGAGGTTGTTTTCAAAATTAAAATCTTACTTTATTTTTTGATTGTGGGTGCTAGGATTGGATCACATTGTCCAATTTTTCCCACAAGCAATATCAAGGTTCTCCGTCTGAGT
Source organism: Tigriopus japonicus (assembly GCA_010645155.1). Taxonomy (NCBI): domain Eukaryota; kingdom Metazoa; phylum Arthropoda; class Copepoda; order Harpacticoida; family Harpacticidae; genus Tigriopus; species Tigriopus japonicus. The sequence goes on from CM021319.1 coordinate 8,795,243, forward strand.
GAGTGAATTAACGTCCAAAAGGTTTTTTTGAGAAAGGTCAAGGAGGACAATCGAACCCAGGAACTCTTTCGTTTTAAGAAACTGGGATAACCACAATCCACGCCGCCCTAAATGATGCTCACTTTTAACATTTATTTACCACCTTTTTGATTAAACATTCAATTTATTAGTTATAAATGGACTATAGTTCGGCCTTTTTAATAGTATCGTTAAATGTTGAACAAAGCTTTGGTCAACAAAACAGTTCGATGACCCATGTTTGGTTAGCTCAAAGGGATGTATGTCGTTGAGAGACTTAGTGTGATGTTAATTCTAAATCTTGAGAGCCTTCCTGTTTGATGTTAGCAACGAATGCTCTCGCAAAAAGTGATTAAGACAGAACACCCTAACCATAAATTTCCATAAATATGTCTCACCTTCTTGTCCTCATACACATCCTCAAGCCCTGTATGCATTTCAAACTCATTATTGGCCTCTGAGGTAAGTGCAGCCACAACCACCGCATCAATAATGGGCAACATCATTGCCGTGGCCGCTGTATTCGAGATCCACATGGAAAGAAAGGCCGTGGTGGCCATAAACCCAAACATGACAAACCGAATATTAGAGCCCGTGAGAGTCAAAACCTTCAATGCCAACCGCTCATGAAGGCCGGATTTCTCTATGGCAATGGCCATGATAAGGCCACCAATGAACATGAAGTTGGTGGAGTTTAGGTAGAAGATGGCCGTGTCATTGGTTGACATGATTCCTGTGTCATAAAAGAGTAAATTCATGTAATAAGTTTTAAAAGACAAAAATGGTATGATCTTCACCTAAGAATGGAAACATGACAATGGGTATGAGAGAGGTGACAGGTAATGGTAAGGCCTCTGTCACCCAATAACCCGCCATTATGAGTACAACATATCCACATCGTCCAATTGTGGTTGGTATCAAAATGGGTAATGGTAGAAGACTTAAAGGCAGGAGAAGGATCACAAATGTCTTCCAGAAGCTTTTGAGGTATCTCCAGATCACCATGATTTTGGTAGATGACGCCTACAGAACGACCAAATCTTACGGTGTTTGAGGCAGTTGCGTGGACACTAAAACTGGAAAAGTTTGATACTATGTTGGCAATTTTACGTTGTAATGAGACGATGATGGGATCAAACTCTTTCAGACGTTAGAGCAATCTCTCATTGAATTTAACGGTCAACGCAATCGAAACATGTTTTATTGTACTCGCACATTGAGATAGCCTAAGATCAGATGAATTGAGTGACTTGAGTGACGTAGGTGCAAAAAACCTATTTCGAATTAAAGAGCTATAATCTGCAAATATTTAGTCCAGAGAATAACTAGGCTTTCAATAAATATATTTTGAAGGGAATGGTGTTTGATTTCTACTTGTAATTCATAAATACATATGTGCTTACTCTGTAGATATTCGAAAGCAAGTTTAGAAAACTTGATAAATTAAAAAAAAATTGGGTGGATTTATAAACTCGATGTCTAGGTAAAACCTATCCTGCAATTCCAATTAAAATTCGTTTTTTACCAAAAGAAAATCGCCCAATCAAATGAGAAATTGATCATACCAGTAGATATCATGAATTACTAAAGAATGAAATAAACTTGAGGTATCCATTTTCAGACCTGGGTCTAATTAGTAATTGAATTAAAATTAATTAATTGAATTAACAATTATTTTAATTGAATTAATAATTGAATTGAAAATTTCGACAAGTTATTTCTAATTTAATTTAATTACTTTTTTCGGACTAATTGTCAATTATTAATTGACTATTTTCTCAATTACTTTTTGGACATTATTTGATCGGTTTTCGACCAAAAACTCAATTTTTTCATGATCAATTTCACCTCTATTTCTCTAACTATTTTGTCCATTTTTTACAATTTTGAAGAAAAAATAGTTTTAATTTTTTTAAGTAAGTAGCGTGGCTACACCGGGTTTTAATTAATAGATTTTTTTTATCCCTGCCCTGCCAATTTCCTGGACGCGTTTTTATGAAAAGATGGCTGAATTTTAATTTCCTAAATTGCGTTAATCCAGGATTACGATTCTGGCGTCCTGTTTTCTCAGTAGATATCTTCAATGGATATCTTTTTGGTCAGTTGACCATTAAAAAGTTCAAACCTAAAAAGACCCTTAAAAATGTCAAAAAAAGAAACTAAAACTGGGTTCGACTGGAATATTATCCTGGAGGTGAGGGAAGATGTTTATCAGCTGCTTCAGTGCTCCCAAACTTATGATGCTACTAACAATAGATTGACCCAAGAACAAAGAAGCTTTGAAAACAAAATGGTTACTTCAGTCAGACTTTTGATGAAAGAATTGAAACAATCACGAAAAATATCAGCACTGTTAAAAAACTTTTGATGAAAACGTTGATGCAATAATGAAGCAAATCAATACCTTGAGCATGCAAAACAAATTGATTCTATCCCAAAATAAGGAGCTAGATGTAAGACTCAGAAAAATTGAAGACATGAACACAAAGATTGTAGAAAAAGTAGATAGAAGTGAACAATGCTTCAATCCATGTCTGCTTTGAATAAAGAAAAATAAACGAACATTTCAAAGGAAATCCGAAAAATTTACGATTAATTGAATTTTAATTAATTACTTTTGAAATTACTCAATTAGTAATTGAATTAAAATCGTCAATTATTAATTACTAATTTAATTAATTACTAGTATTTCAAAGTAATTGCAATTGTAATTAATTAATTTTTTTGGTTAATTGACCCAAGTCTGTCCATTTTCCATATTTTTTGAGTTTCTCATCCAATAGCTAAAAGTTTGTTGTTGTTGTATAGTTGGCTGTTTCCAAATTAAAATCAATGACTGCCTTTAAGTGCAAGACTTTTCTGGTTCAATGAAGTAAACAATAATGGAAAATGTATGTTGAAAGACATTAAGGAAGACATTAAGGGGGCAAATGTTAAAAATCATTGATGAGCCAAGTGAAGAGCGAGAAAAAAAATTGAATTAACCCATGTTAATTAATTAAGTCAATAAGGCCAAATTAAATTAAGCCATGTTTATGCCACGTAACTTCATGTCTTGAAGTTCAAAGCAACCTCGTATAATTAATGGCTCATGATTAGAGATTAGAGCAGGGTGGGCATTTTTCGACATCGAGAGCATTTTGGACACCCTAGTGTCCAAAAGTGTCCAAAAGTGTCCAAAAATCCCCAGAGGGTGTCCAAAAATCCCCAAAAGATGTCCATAAGTGTCCAAAAGTCCAACAAAACGTAAAAGAAAGTTGTACAAATCAGACGAAAAACCAGTTACACTACATAAGTAATTGAATTCTAAAGAATGCATGGTTGTGTACTTGAACAAAACTAGTTCTATTAATGGGAACATTACTTGGAGAAATAAACTTTGCCATGATAACTTTAACCCTTGGTCATGATCAATTGGTCTTGGTCAATTTGCCTCACTGATTACAATGATATAATATATACATTTGTAAAACGTAAAAACAATATGCACGTTTTGTTTATACAATATGGTAAAATGTGTGTAACTGTTCAAAATGTTTCAAGATTTACATTTTATTTCCTCTTCTGTAAACAAGAGTCTTGTCTTTTTTAATAGTAAAAAAACAACACTGCTTTAATTCTTTTGCAAAAGCATTATAATACCCACATTGCAATCTGATCAGTTTGAGTGTGCTTTATTATAGTTTAACACTTTTTGGACAGTCAGGTCAAAAGACTTCTTGCCTCTTGGATGGGAAACACTTGCAACAATGATAAACTTTGGAATATAAATCAAAATACTAAGTAACCTTCTCTTGTCACAAATCAAGACACAATTAGCTTTAAAATGTACTCGCATACTATGTTTAACATGAAGTGTGGTGTGAGCGTGTTATTAGTAGTCCCAGTCTCACATTCATTCGTTTGTTCGTTCATTCCTTCAGTCGATCATTCTTTCCCACATTTTGGACGATGCTCGGTGGTCAAATGAAAAGAGTGGAAAGTTCAAATGTCCAGTTTGGCCTTCAAGTTATTGGCTCATTTAATGTATTAAGTGTAAGTTTCTTATGCTGAATTGACTTATTCTTGCTTAGATTTCGTCAAGTGTCGTTTATTTTGGAGAGAAAGTTTGTAGAATGTTTTTCTAAAAATGTTTTTAATTATTATTTTTCGAAGTACTATTTTTGGACAGCCTTATTTTTGGACACTTTTGGACAGGGGTGGACACAATGACCAAAAATCAAATGCCCACCCTGCTTGCAGTGCATGTTTATTAACCAGGATCAAGAGAGTACTGTTTCTATTGGAATAATGTGAAATAAGGAAGAATTGGAAGGAGCAGAATACGAAGGTGTGAAAAATGGAAAGAGAGCAACTGAAATATAATGACGCGAGACCATACATTTAGTATCAACAAAAGGACAAAAAAAGATTTTTCCCTCTAAATTTGTCACTTATTATGCCAGTGGTATTTTGGTATGTTCTTTTTTCCATCCGCAAATTTTTTGTTCTCCAGTTTCAGGTCAAAATTTATTACATTCAATCTTTCAACTTGTTGATGATTAGAGTTTGGATCTACATTTTTCAAAATATAACATATATGAAGAATAGTTCTCCAAATTCTTCGAATTTTTAAATATTTTGGCTTTTCCGAGGAAGAATTAAATATTTTCTTGAGTTTAAGGCAGGAAATACTATTTCAGAAAAATTTGAGCGAAATAAATGAATGGCCAATGCACAATAGGGCTTAACCAATTTGAACCAAATATACCAAAATGTTTACATACGGCATTTGTGCTTAAGTTAAACATTTTTGTTTGTGCTACACCTAAACCTAAACTTAACCAAACACAAGTTTGCTGACGCCATTGATGGTTTTGCTTACAGAAAAATGAAGGTAGCAAAGCATTGTAGTAAGTAGATTTATTTGGCTGGTTGTGGATTTTTATCAAATGAACAAGGCTTTCATGTATATAAAATTATTCATTAGTGTAGGTCATACTGTACAATTAATATTGTTATGATTTTGGTATACCAATGAGTTACTGTTGGCAGATCTCTACAGCCCTTGAATATTGGGTTGGTCAGGAATAGTATTCAAAAATTTGTCCAATCCTGCCTTAAATGCTGTTAGAGGATCAGCTCCTACTTATTCCCGACGAAGACTATTGGGTAACAAGCTGAACAATGAGGGAGCCCGATAAAGAAGAGAAAAGAACTTCATGGTTCGAACTAGCCTGGATTCCTTGGGATTTGCAGGTGCTCTCCGAGTACAAATAAAACCTCTACGGTCGCTACAACTAACCTAAAATCCTGGGTTAGGACAGAGCCCAAAAATGCACATTGTCAGCTCAAAACGTGTGAAAAGGTCAAATTTCGACATTTCAACTTTTTGCCAAGTTTATCAAGTTCGGACAATCTTAACTCATTGAGAAACTTTGGCGTCAGCAAACTCGTCCTTTTCTGACGGTTCATTGGTATCTCATGTTTATGCATTACAACCGTTACAACTTTTGTATCAGAAATTCCCAAATCGCATGATAACAATTATGAGTTTCAATGGGAGTCTTTGGGCGTATCGGCAAGAGATTGTCATGCAACCTGCCACTTTCAAAATGGATTACATAAAGCTTAAAGCGGCTTCTATTGAATATGATTTTAGATAATCTTGTTTCATTCAATTTATAACCATGTAATTTTGATTTTGTTCAGAGTGAGTTTGAGTTCTTTAATGCTAGTTCTGATAGGGTGCTCCACGATTTCCTGAATGAACCAAGAAGCATTGAATTTCTGGAGTGAGAGGGTAACGATGAGAATTATGATATACAGAAAGATCAATTTAATTGCGTTCTTCTACAAACGAGTCCTTGCTTGTATTGAGTAGACGACAAATTTCAATTTTCCAGTCAATTGAAAGCCGGAGTGAAAAGTTATGCCTTCTCAAACTTATATACTGAAGAGAGCATAGAATGAATGAACTCGCCCTTTTGTGGTAAAACGATTACCTCTAAAGGGTTAGTTCATTCATACTCGGAAGGATTTCCACTTAACTTTGAGTGAGCATAACTTTTGACTCCGATGTTCAATTGACCTGAAAATTGAAATACGTATTCTTGTCAATATATAGGCAAGGTCTCGTTTGCCGAAGAACGTAATGGAACTGTTCCTACTGGAAATCATGATTCCTTTCGTTAGCTTCCCAGTCCAGATAAATTCAGTGGTTCTTGTCTGAATTGAGTTAATGAGAAAGCCAGCAGGCACGTGAAATCTTTTTTTAAACTCTACATTCACCACAACATTTTGACAAAAATGTTTCACTTTGTGTCGTTAATTATCACATCGTTTTTAGGCAGAAATGGGATTTTAGCAATTTCAATGAAAAATACAAGATTTTGACTTTATTTGCAAATAATAATCATTTCAATAGTTATTTCCACTTTTGTGCCTGGTATCAAAACCCCCATTAAGAGATTTGTTTACGTCAAACTATCGATAACTTATTTTTTTGGCTCCCATCAAATTAATCTAAATTGAATACCCTTTTGTAGAGTATTAGAATTGTTGATATTTCAAACATTTTATCATTTTATTCCCAATACTTTGGGCGTATTTTTCCAGGATTTTTCTTGCTTCTTTGATTGCGTCAAACGCAAATGTTCGTTCGCCAACCAAGACAATGAATTGTAGAGCACTAGAGCGTGAAGTTTTGTAGTTTGTTCAATCTCGAGCAACTAATCAATCTGCCATCGAATCCGAACAACTTTTACAACAACACAATCACTTGAGTGCACGTGCTCTCAAGATATCAATGGAATGACAGATTACAAGATAAAACGATTTTGGGGATCAGAAAACTAATGTGAGAGGTCCTTACCAAACAGTATTGTCGTCTCAACAACGCCAGAATAAAGGATTTCACATCAACTGAACTTGGAAGAGTAGTAGTCAAAATGGGGTTTGGGGTGTGACAAATCAACAGTAATGTTCACGCCTCATCCAACAAACTGGATAGAGAGGATCACAAAATGCGATGAAGATTCATGACAAGCAAGCAATCCCCTTGTAGAATGTAATGTACATTTAGTAGCCCTCAGATTGTGAGAGGCCACCTGGAGCTGTGAGGCATGAGAACAGGGCTGAGCCCATCACTATTCACAGGCAGACAGTCAGTCAGTTCGTTGTTCAAAGTAAAGCTCTATGATGTTGAACAACTTCAACTCAGCCGGGCCCAATCACTTTTTGACGCATACTACATTGGGACTTTTGTCTTGGGGAGAAAAGAAACCTGTTTCTTCCGTCAAGCAAAAAGACCTCGTGTTGTGATTCCGCATTGCATTACTTCTCTTTGGCCGTAATCTCAACAAGCACAGAACATGATAGCGCCGAAACTATGGAAGCTCTATCTCATTATCATTGTTCCGATCGTTCTGAGTCCCTTGGCCTTCCTGGATTTTACTTCCTACAACCTGGCGCCTCAAGGAGCCCGATGTGCCTATGTTGTGGTGACCATGGCCATCTATTGGTTGTTGGAGCTTCTACCACTTCCTGTGACAGCCTTGGTTCCAGTGGTTCTGTTCCCATTTCTGGGAGTATTGGGTACCACAGACGTCTGTCTGTGCTACTTTGAGCCCGTGAACATGTTGATGGTGGGCGGGTTAATCGTGGCCATTGCCATTGAAGAGTGCGGTCTTCATCGGCGGATTGCTCTTAAAATAATGTTGAGTGTAGGTGAGACAGGGTAAAGACTAGATTTGTCCTGTTTGAATCAATATTGATCTGGTCTTTTTTGTAATTTCTAGGAACAAGTCCAAGAGCATTACTGTATGGGTTCATGATCACCACTATGTTCCTTTCGATGTGGTTATCCAGTATAGCGGTGACTGTCATGATGATTCCAATTGCTTTGGTCGTCTTGGATGAAACTCAAGATGGCGAAGACACACACCGAAACCGGGAGTTCCGGAAGATGTTGCTGTTGTCCGTAGCTTATTCTGCTAATATTGGGGGAACCGGAACCATGACCGGCTCCACGCCCAACCTCGCGTTAATGGGTTTTCTCGAAAAACAAAGTGAAGACCTCACTTCGGGGCTGAATTTTAGCACATGGTTTGTCTTAGCCATGCCAGGGATGATAGTCAATCTTCACATAGCTTATATCTGGCTCCAGGTGGTGTTTTTGCCCTGGAAGCGGGACAAAAAGGAAACCAAAAATGAGACCATTAAACTGGTACTTCAGCGACGTTATGCAGAGTTGGGCAAGTTCTCGGCCACTGAATTTGCCGTTACATTTTGTTTTGTGGCCATGGTTCTTTTGTGGTTTCTCCGAAGTCCCGAGTTCATGCCTGGGTGGGTGGATCTCTTTTCCTGGGTTGATATCAATGGCAAGAAAGTAGGGATTGGCAATGCCACGCCTGTAATCCTGGTGGCCATTCTTCTTTTCGTCATTCAAACCCGATCTAATGGGGTGTGGAAACCTGTTCTGGATTGGAAGACCGTCCAGGGAAAGCTACCATGGGGTCTAATTATCCTTTTGGGTGGAGGATTTGCCATGGCCGAAGCCAGTGAGAGGTCCTGTCTTTCCTTTTGGATTGGTACCCGATTGAGCCTGCTGGGTGATGTCTTTGACCGTTGGGTCCTGGTGATCATAATCTGCATTTTAGTCTCATTCATCACGGAGGTCACTTCCAACACTGCCACGGCCAACGTGATCCTTCCGATTCTTATTCAGCTATCGGCTACCCTGGGCTTATCTCCGGTCTATTTGGCCTTTCCGGCTGCTATTACTTGCTCGTATGCTTTCATGTTGCCTGTGGCCACGCCTCCAAATGCCATGGCCTTTGACGCGGCGGGCAATCTCAAAACCCAAGTCATGTTTGGGATCGGAATAGTGATTAATCTAGCCTGCGTTCTCACTACCTTTATTACTATTCAGTTCTACGCTCCTTTCATCCTGGATATGGACATCACGCCCGATTTGGGCAATGCAACGGAAACGAACCCAAATATCTGCGCAACTGTTTTGGCTTGACTTTCAGACATGGCAAAAAAAATACACTCAAAAGACAAAATGTACAAGAAAACTTGCAATACACTTTCATTTGTTCTCCAAGAACATCAAACCGCACTGAGAGGAAATTTCTCAGCTTGAAAAATTATGGTATTCACATACCCCCGAAATGTTTCAAAGTCTTGAAATAGAACGATTTGACCTGTTATTGAAATCTTTGAGGATATTATGAATAAAGTTGTTTAACAAACTGTAAAAATGTCAAAGCCGAATCAAGTATTTGGTGATTTTTAGAACTAAATAAAAACCATGCAGATGATGATAAGACGGTTGCATCGTTTAAGGTCGCTTTAAATCAAAATTTCTTTGACAAATCAAGCATGGTTCAAAGAAAATGAATATTGATCGAGTGAGTCTCTTAAAATTGGCCCACCAAGGCAAGAACGAAACAAAAATCTTGTCGTTAACTTTTGGATTTCAAAGTGATTCGCCCAAATGGGTATGGACACAAATTTATGAGCTAATCTAAAGCCGCTTTCTTGGCGTGAACATGTTCCCTTTTTTTAAATATTATTCACTTCTAGATTTTGAGAAAGAGCCAACATTTGTAATCAAATGAGTGACAAAGCAGGCGAAAATATTCATTTGAAATATGATATTTTTTGGCATTGCTTATTATTTTTAGCGGAAGAAAAAAACATTCCATATCGTTGAGCTTCATCCAATAAGTCTAAAATTTGAACTGGCTAATCTTTGCCGTCAACACCGATTTATTCTTTAAATATTCGTTTTAATGCACTATGAAAAACTTCGAACATTTTCATATTGATCTAGAAATTATTTCATTATTTTTCCAATGTAACGCATTCGTCAGTTATTAATGTTTTTTTGCCATGTGTTGGATATAAGTACAAGCGCATCAAACGGAGGTCTACTTTTCTTTAACCCCATTCAAATTTTGGCGCCTTAACCGTCTCTACGTTTTCACGTTGCGCCGTCATCAAAGTTGACGTGGACGAAGAAATGGGCTGAAAAGGCCAAGCTGGCTCAACGGAAACTTCATCAAGGCCGGGAATCCGAGTTCCGAGTTCTGACTGACGCAAGCTGACTCGAAAAAACCCTTGAGAAGAAGGGAAGCTGGAAAAAAAGTCACGATTGTCAAGATTCGCACGTGCGAAAACCCGCCTTTCTCGATCGACTTCAATCGTAATCATCGGCCGAAAGTGGATATCCATTGGGGAATAAGACCGCGGTAAGAAAATTGAACGAGAGTCCGGAAAAGAAGTCGGTTCCAAAAACGACTTTTAAGACTCTTATGGTTTTTTATTTTTTTATTTTTTAAGGTTTTGAGTGGTTGTGATACGTTTGAGGGTTGAAGGTCGTCATGGCCACCTATCAGGAGTATATGCAAGCTAATGAGGATCGAGATGGCGTGCGATTATCGTGGAATGTGTGGCCTTCATCGCGATTGGAAGCCACCCGCATGGTCGTGCCCTTGGGAGCTCTTTACACGCCCCTCAAAGAACGCCCCGGTAAGAAAATCTAGCCCGGTGTACGCCTAGTTGGCGGGGACTGCAGAGTTCAGATGATGCCGGGATTGACAACTTTGTTATCATTAGCGCGGCCAAAAATATTTTATTTTGAATGCCAAATATTTATGTAATTTGTATTTAAAAACATGAACATACTCAAGAACGTATTTGAATCACACCCGAATATTTAAGTAATACATATAAAGCTGAAGTAATGTTTGGGAAATGTTTTAATTTTTTTCAAAATTTTCGTCGACGTTCCAAAATCTTGAATGAAGATTTGGCAATGACGGTAACATAATATGTATAGGAGTATACAAACCAAAATTCTACTATGTTTCCGGTAGGAGCTACAATTTTTAAAAAGATAGTTCCTTTATTTTAAAACCATTCAAAAAGTTATTTGCAAGGCCACGCCGACCTAAACGAATTCTTGCACGGAATTCCTTCAGTTAGGTGTCATTTTAAGTCTTGAAAGTTGCAAAAAGTGAATAAAATAGCAGCTTTCCAGTGTTTTTCTCAACTTTGGGAGGGTTTTTTAAATGAACCTTGAATAACACGTTCTTGACACAAATCGATGGAAAAAACCTCATTTTTCTTCATTTTTGGAAGAAAATGCTCCTATGTCCGACTACGTGAAATAAAACGCATCAATCGAGCCAGTGTTAGTTTTAAAATATTTCTCTATGGAATTCTCAAAAAGTCTAAAAATAATGGATAACTCCTGTAGTCGCGGTTTAAAATTGGCGTACGATTCCCCCTCAGAGAAAATCTTTAAATGAAATCATCCGTACCTTAATCAATAATTTCCTATATAACTCATGCCTTCATATACATTTGCAGACCTCCCACCCATCCAATATGACCCTGTGCTTTGCGCCCGCCAATCCTGCAAGGCCATCCTTAATCCCATGTGTCAAGTGGACTTCCGTGCTAAATTGTGGGTGTGCAACTTCTGCTTCAACCGCAACACGTTCCCGCCTCAATACGCGGCCATCTCCGAGCAGAACCAGCCCGCCGAGCTCATTCCGCAGTTCTCCACGCTCGAGTACACGATCACGCGCGCTCCCACGCTCCCGCCCGTGTTTCTCTATGCCGTGGACACGTGCATGGAAGAGGACGAGCTCGGCGCTTTGAAGGAGTCCCTCCAGATGTCGCTGTCGCTGTTGCCGCAAAACGCTCTCATCGGTTTGATCACCTTTGGCAAGATGGTGCAGGTCCATGAATTGGGATGTGAGGGCATTGCCAAGAGTTATGTGTTCCGCGGGACTAAGGATTATTCGGCGAAGCAGGTGCAGGATATGTTGGGGATTGGTCGAGGACCCAATCCCGGGGCCGGGGCCCCGGGCGGCCCACCGGGAGGCCCTCGTCCAGGCCAACCTGGTACCATGCAGCCCACGCCCACACCACCGGCTAACAAGTAAGGATATTTGAAGTGTGGCATAGGTTTAATGATATTGGTGAATATTTAAATTCCGGCTACAGATGAGAATATTGTAAAAAAGTCTTTATGGTATTATAGGTGCCATTTTATGTATAGGACACCGAGTGGAATGGATCATGGGAATTCTATTGTGTTCTTTGATATTTTAGTTGAAGTCCTGATATCAAATCTCTATTCTGTTTGTTTTCCCAAAGGTTTTTGCAACCCGTGGCCAAGTGTGATATGAGTCTGACGGATCTTTTGGGCGAGCTTCAGAGGGATCCATGGCCTGTGAGTCAAGGAAAACGCCCTTTGCGCTCATCGGGTGTAGCCATGTCCATTGCTGTGGGTCTCTTGGAGGCCTCGTATCCGAATTGCGGAGCTCGTGTCATGATGTTCGTGGGCGGAGCTTGCTCTCAGGTGAGGCCAATCCTACTTTCTATTTCTCATAGAACCAATTCAATGTCTAGAACTCATTTTACAGATGATCATCATGATATTTGGTTCTTGTTTACGGTGATCATTTATTTAACTCGCCGAATTTTTTTTTCTAGGGACCCGGACAAGTGGTGAACGATGAACTTAAATTCCCCATTCGATCTCACCACGACATCGAAAAGGACAATGCCAAGTACATGAAGAAGGCCATCAAACACTACGAAGCCTTAGCCAACCGTGCAGCTACCAACGGCCATGCTATCGACATCTATTCGTGTGCCTTGGATCAAACAGGCTTGATGGAAATGAAAGCCTGTTGTAACTACACCGGGTAAGGTCACTCAAAGGTAGATTGAGCCATAAAGACAAAACAGACCACTCGTGAAAAAGAAAACCAAACGTACTTTGGATCATTTACTCCCAAAAACAACCAATTAACATTCATCTTCTTTCCATATCAAGTGGACACATGGTCATGGGCGACTCGTTCAACTCGTCCTTGTTCAAGCAAACGTTCCAGCGTGTGTTTGTTAAAGACGCCAACGACCACTTTAAGATGGCCTTCAACGCCACCCTCGAGGTCAAATGCTCGCGTGAGCTCAAGATCCAAGGCGCTATTGGCGCTTGTTATTCGGCTCAACGGAAGGACTCGACCGTGTCGGAGATGGAAGTGGGTCTGGGTGGAACCACGGCGTGGAAGTTCTGCACCCTCGGTCCCAACACGACCACGGCCGTGTTCTTCGAAGTGGTGAACCAACATGGAGCCCCCATTCCGCAAGGTGGTAGGGGTTGCATTCAGTTCATCACGCAATATCAGCATGCTTCCGGTCAGCGGCGCGTGCGCGTCACCACGCTGGCCCGCAATTGGGCCGATCCGAGCTCGGCTTTGCAGCACATTCAGGCCAGCTTTGATCAGGAGTGTGCGGCTGTGTTGATGGGCCGAATGGCGGTTTGGCGAGCCGATAATCAAGATGAAGGCCCGGATGTGTTGCGATGGGTGGATCGGATGCTCATTCGATTGGTAAGAGATGAGGGGGAATGATGGTGAGAGGTTACTAGGGGCAGGAAAACCGCAAATTCAAAAGTGCTTCAAAAATGATTTTTCAAGATTTATACAACTTTTTTTCGTCAGTGTAGAATGTTGAGGGGTAATGGACAAAAAAAAAAAAAGCTCAGAACAAAAACAGACTTATTATGTGTGTACGTAAACTAGAGCGCTAAAAGAGAAATGTCACTCCAGTTCAGCCAGAGGAGATTTGTTTTGGACACGCTTCAGTAGTCTGGCATCAAGGGTGGCAAGTGCCTAAAATTCGACCAAAACAGTTAAATGAGCAATTTCGCTACTAACCCCCTGAAAATGCGGGTTCTGGGTTTGAATCATGTAACTTATTGTGTTCAACGTCAAATCCTATCGCACAAACAGTGCAGGCTTGGTGACTCACGAATATTTTTGGAGTGTCATTTCTCTGCTAGCCCTGTTATGTGAACTAGTGATGAACCGAAAGAGCTTTTGTGCCGAAATTTCTGTTTCGGTAGGTACAACCGAAACCGAAAGCAGACATGACAACAAAATCGAAAAATTATTTTTCAAAATACCTCTGAAATGTCAGTTTTGTGGCGGATCGATGTCCGCCAACATGACGAGTCGAGAGATGGTAGACGACTGATTTATTGGCGGGAAGAATGTACATATATAGGAAGGACGAAAGAGAGTAAAGTAGGAGGAAGGGAGAAACCGATAGAGCCGACAGGGTCGCCACAGTTTTCTGATTTTCCGAAATTTACGACTACCCAAAATCGAACAGATGAGCAATTTCAATTTTTTTAAGTTACATTTTGCTTTGATACAATTTTGTAGTCTGCTGCTTTCGTTTTCGGTTTTTGGTTATGAGCCCTTTCGGTCCATCACTAATGTACACACAAAATAACCTTTTAAGTTCTTATTCCTCATGGAATGAAAGAAGGTAAATGACATTTTATTCATTTTATTAGCATTAAGTTCGGGATATTCAGTCCCTCAAAGGAACGGATTTTTCCAACATTACATTGTTTCATTTTAATATGAGCATGTTTGTTAAGGCTGGTTTCGGGAGGTATTAGCTAACCTACAGTCCTACTACCTGTAGAGTTTCGGTCTAAAGCGCATTATTAAGTTCAGTAGTTAAAAAAGTTGTAGTCTGTGTATGTAACGGTGATTTAGTTGGCAGAATAGAACAATTAAGCGCAAAGTGTCTAAGCCTTTAGGCGATTCGGATTTCTACCTATACTGCAACAGATTTGCTATTTTCGGACAATTACGCCAAATTTAATGCTATGAACCTAGGATAGAAAATAAATCCAATCCCCTTGATTCGGTGTTTTCCAAAAGACTCATTCAAGTCATGTTTTAATTGCAGTGCCAGAAATTTGGAGAGTACCATAAGGACGATCCGAACTCGTTCCGTCTGCCCGACAATTTCACCCTGTATCCCCAGTTCATGTTCCACTTGCGTCGTTCGCAGTTCTTGCAAGTGTTCAACAATTCTCCGGATGAGACGTCGTTCTATCGAGCTTGTTTGTATCGTGAGGATTTGACCCAATGTCTCATCATGATTCAACCCATTCTGTATGCTTACACCTTCAACGGACCCCCTGAACCAGTTCTTTTGGACACGTCTTCGATTCAGCCCGATCGAATTCTTCTCATGGACACGTTTTTCCAACTCTTGATTTTCCACGGAGAGGTAAGGTCTTTTTAAGAGGAAAAAAAAAAAATTTGATTATTTGATTGTTTGTTAAACGTTCCATTCAAGGAGCATACATCAAGGAGCATACTAAAATGGAGGGAGAAGGGGACTACTATGTTAAATGATTGATTTGATTGCTTGAGCTCAAAGGTGTCGATGGGTGACAGCCAGCACTCACAATAAGCATTTTCAATAACTTGGATAATTTTAAATAAATGCCTTAAATTGAAGCTGTCGCAAGGAACAAATGTGAGCTTAGGTTAGTTCTATTTCGAGAGAATCTTTTTGAAGCCGTTGGAAAGGTAATCCGTGCATGTCAAAAGCTGCGTTCGCAGTTTTTGGTCATTTTGGGGTTCAATTTCAAACACCCTCACTGAGAAAAAAGAGGTTCTTTTCATGCATCATTTTCGTTGGTCTCGAGACTTGAGTGATTGATTTGATGACCTGTTTCTCCATTTGTCTGATATCTGCCTTAAAACCTGATAACTTATCATTTTTGGAAACCTTGCCAATGAATGTCTTGGAGGAAACTTTTGGTTCTAAATCGAGGTCGATTTGGGGGAGTGCAACGTTTTGAATTTAGGATGAACATATTCTGCTAAGTTTGATCCTTCACATTTAGACACTGTGTTCCTTATCCACTATCACGGATATTTCGTGACCTGAAACCAACCCCGTCTTTAGATTAAACTGACTTCTTTGTGGTTGAAAGCCTACGAATAGCAAATGGCCTCCTTTTTGGGTCTCAAACAGTGAGTCATTAAGTTATTAGTTGAGGGCGGAAAAAGAAGTTTATAAAAACCAAAGCTAGTCCAAAAGAATTTTCAAAGTTTTAACTTAAATCCTCGCTGTATGTATTAGCAATCAATCTGCATTACTGTCAATTCCAATACATTATTCATTCCAGACCATCGCTCAATGGCGAAATGCAGGCTACCACGAGTTGCCCGAATATGAGAACTTCAAGCAACTATTGGAGGCTCCCGTTGCCGACACCACCGAGATCCTTCAAACGCGATTCCCCGTACCTCGTTACATCAGTACTGAACAGGGTGGCTCTCAGGCGAGATTCTTGCTCTGTAAGGTCAACCCCTCTCAGACTCATAACAATGCCATGTATGGCGGGGTAAGTAAACACGCACCCACAAAAAAGCAATGCATTCGACGTAGTTTTTGCTCAGTGTTAAGTCAAGAGGAAGGGATTATGTTATCTCGAATTCCAAAACGTTATTTGATTAATTATCCTCCCCCAATATTTGCTGTCGTTTGTTCGATTTGGCAGGGAAGTGGGAAATTTACCCACTGGCATGCTTTCATTATTGATGTTTTTATTCATTTGTTTAGGATATTTCCATCGGTGGTGCCAATGCAGGGGTAATGTGTCGATGATTTTTGTTTTATAATTTGGTTTGGGATCAAGGTTTGACTTTGGTGATGGAGGGAGTTTTCGATAAAGTTTGGGAGCTTCTTTATCAAACAGTATTCGAAACAACTCTTAATGCTGAAACATATTGTATAGGATTCGAAGCAACTTTTAGTACTAAATACCACATTCAAACTTGGACAAATCAAGGTTAAGGCTTTTCTTACGATGATCGTCAAAATGAAGTTATATCCTTGAGTGTAAGAGATGCTGATAAGGCATTAAAAAACAAACAGGCAAATTCACTCATATTTTGACAATTAGATCATCGATTTTGCTCTCCAATTAAGCTTACCCTAAATGAATACATCTTATCGCTTGGCATGTTAAGTTGAAGCCTTCAAATCAATAGCAAATCAAAGACATTTTGCTGGCCAAGCTTAAATCAGATTTAGGCTTACACAATTGCTTTCACAAGTGTATTTTTGATTAGTTATAACCTTGAGACTTACTTTGTCTTTATTACTTATTCTTTGTTTCACTCGTTTTAACAGACGATGTCGGTGTTTTGACTTCTTGGAAAAACACTAGGTTCCAAAGTGAATATAATCTAATTTTGACCTTTAGACATTTCGACAATCTCCTCTTGAAAATGGGGTTCGAATTAACTCAGGTATTGGTGCAGGTTCTTATCCTCATCCTTCATTGATTTCAATGCACGCATTTACCATCGCACTCATTTTTATGACATTCATTCAATACTCATTTATTCTTCTATTTAGGATGGTGGTGCCCCAGTTTTGACCGATGATGTGAGTTTACAAGTGTTTATGGAACATTTGAAGAAGCTCTCGGTGAGCTCACAGGCTTGATAAGATCAATGGAGAGGAATGGAACAATTTCAAAGAGTTCTGGCGCATTTCTGGGTTGGATTGATTTCACAAAGACCATAATCATATGTCTGTTTAGTTTTTCCTACATATTTTATTGATGACAAGCTGAATAAATCTGCAAGAACGTTCTTTGAACTAAAAACATGATTTGTTACACGAATTAAGCCCACATAGATTAACTTCAATTGTTTAGTGCTAAGACATTTATGATCTTGTGGGTTTAAACTAGAGCTGTGCATCGGATCCAATCGGATTCGGATTCGTTCGGATTGACGCAAGAATTTTCGGATTCGTTCGGATTGAGTGGCAAATTTTCGGATTCGGATTCGGTCGGATTATGAAAATTCAGTTCGGATTGGTTTTGAAAGACCTTTCAGATCCGATGCACAGCTCTAGTTTAAACACACAATCCACTTTTTCGACATGCTACGATGTAACACGACATTATTAAAAGTACCTTTTTGCATTCTTAATTAGAAAAATACTTTTAGATTGTTACGGCCAAAACTTGACCAATCCGGTTAATTGAGACGACGGATGAAAGAAATCGGCACTTTTTCGTTCTGGAAAGTGTGATATTTTAATTGTTTTAAATATTTTTGGGGTACGGTTGATGAGATTTTTTACTTCTGCTACAACCAATGGGATTTCCTGAAAAAATAATCTTTTCAAAGTATTGTGCATAAAATTATCATTCACGTCATATTTGGTCTACCACGAGTTACTGCTGGCAGATCTGGACTGGAATAGTGGGTTGAAATTTTATCTAAGCCTGTTTAAAAGGCTAAAATAGGATCGGCTCCTACATATTCCAGAAGCAGACAGAATGTAGTAAATTTGAAGTAACTAAAAGGAGGGAACCCAAAAAAAAAGATGCTAATCATCCATTCGTGTGAAAAAGAGCGCCCAAATATCGTAAATATTTCGGCAATGCGTGGGCACTTTGACACGTTTTGATATCCTGTGTGCCCTCAATAGTTTCTAGAATATTTTTGGCTGAGTTTAGGATGTAATTTAAAGAAAAATAAGCGAAAAAATGTAACTTGTACATTAAGTGTCACTTTACTATTCTTACGTGTTCTTCATGCCAGGTTCTGCCTCGCTTTAAACCACTGTAAAAAAACGACGAAGTTGCAAATCAAATTTTGCTCGGTCCTGGAGAAAGGGGAGTGATTTGAGAGCACCACCAATCGAAAGAAACTGAAATATTACTGTCCACCATTGAGTTCTATCAATTCTAGAGGGAGAATAAGCCTAAAAATGTGTCTCCGTCGCCAACTGTAGTTGACCGGCAAATGTCAACTATGCAATCGATGAATCAAATGTGGAATTGAGTAATGTCTTGGGGGTCATTTTTTGTTATAGCTAATAGGCGACACCTACAAACAGTGAGGGTCCCTGGTGTTTGAAAGCCGCACTAGCTTATCCTTGAAAACAAACCCCGTCGATTTACTTGACGTTGAGGACGTTTCGACCGTCTCGACCGTCTCGACCGGACGTTTCGACCGGAATGTGTGTGTGATTGGGCCTGAGATGGAGGGTCAAACTTCACCAAATTGTCTCAACACCTTGTGTGCCCGTTTGAGTTCTGCCATTTTGTGTGCAGGTGTTATCCTATTGTCCTATTCATCCTTTATTATCCTTTATCCAGGTGTCTACCCCCATGTTTTTGTCTTGATCAATCACCAGTGTTAACCATGGGCACCATGTGTTAGCCTACAACGACCAAGCTCTATTTCAGGGCCCCTAGACGAAAGTATACCAAAGGATATTCCTTTGGTGCATCCTTTGGTGTGCGATATATTTCTGAGGATGTAGAAACTAGTTGGTGGTAGATTGAATGTTAAGTTAGGTCAGTGCAGATTTGCACTAAACCAAGGATGGCTCAAGCCAGGATTAATTTCAAAATACGCACAGGGTCCGATTAGTACAATGGAAATTCAACGAAACAATATATTTGTTGCAAAAACCTCACATTTTAGTACAATGATCGGACCCAGTTCTTTTAGTCTCTAGACCCAGTGTGTATTTTTGAAATCCGTCCTGAAGTACAGTGGTTCCTAACTAAACACATGTCATTAGTCCGGTCTTTGAGGAAGAAAGAGAGGATATTGTGTTTTAGTTATTTGACGTGCCTTGTTTTCCAATTTAAGAATATTCAAGACGGTTTTTTGAAGCTCGAAATGGCCACAAAATGTGTTTCTTGCCTTAAATTACAGCAATTACTAGTGACGTCATAATTTTTGGCGGGAAAAAAAGTTCGGAAGACCTGTGTTTCTGATGAGCATGCGAGGTAACTAAAACAAAGCTTTAGGCCTGGTGTTTGCAACAATGCCTTTCTTATCTGCACAAATTGAAGTTGAAATAGGAATTCTTGACGTTGTATTTGCAAAAAAGTATGTTTTGTTGCTTTTATCTAAAATTTCGCTACATAAGTTGAGAGGGTTCTTCCGAACTTTGAAATTAGGAATGCCCGACTTTGAATAACAAGATGGCCAGAGGAGATCGGTTCCTGGGGCAACTAAACCAAAAAACAATAAATTTGTTTAATTGAAGGCTTCCAATTTCTCCATTTGTTTTCAAATTACTGTGCAATACTTCTCAACATACATTAACCATGCCATTGCCCATAAATGCAACATTTTTCGAAAATCTGACCCTTGAAAACTGAGATTGTTTTGGCAAGCCTACACTGCTAACGGCAGTTAGAGACGGCAGCAGGTCCGTAAAATGATACGGTAATCACGCCCATAGGCACAAAAAGTTTTGTTAACTTCATTTGTTTCGCCTCAATATGTCACTTTTTAGGCCAAAACTATTTGGGCTATTCTTGTTTTAGTCGGCAATGTTTTGCTCTCGAATACTAATTGGAAGTTTTTGGGACTCGTATTTCACCAAATTGGTGACTTTTATAGGTTGTTTCAAAATTTCGAAAAAAGTTGATAGGTCAGAAAAACGGGTAAAAATGTTTTTGTTCCACTTAAAGTTTCTAAGAAATACGAAAAAAAGTTAAATATATGTTTTTATGTAAACCCTAAAAACGTATTTTTCGGCCCAAAGAAAGTTCCATTGTTAGTTTTAAGTACAATCTTTTCGATTCTAGTTCTAGTTGGAAGTGTGGTGATTGATCATGCATTCATTGCTCTTGTTAGGGCAAGGCATTTGAATGAGTGATTTCGCCTGTGTCTCTTTATACATTTCCAAACTTTTTAACAATATATTTAATCGACCTGAGATAGACATTAGTCGCAAAAAGCGAACGAATTTTGTGCAAAAAAGTGTTACTTTTTTCAATGGGTATTCGTGAAGGAGACAGCTGCTGAAGTTGCCTAAAATCAATTGTAGACGGCGCCACATTTGACTAGGCGAGAATAAAATTTTGCTACGGAAGTCCTGCTACCTTGAAAGTCCTTTTTAGACACTATTTCATCAATTTTTCAAGGATTTATTGATCTAAAAATAAAAGAAAATAAGTTTGCCTCATGATTTTGTCACATTTTTATCCATACACGGGGACATTTCTTTTAAAAAGCGTGTTTCAAGTGTACATTTAATGTTGCGTAAGTTTGGAAATATCCTTAGTGCGACACTTCCGGCTCGGCAACATCAATTTGATGAATATTTATTGTCGCATCGTTGTTTGCCGTTGTTTGCGGTCAAAAATTGGACAATTTTGCAGGTAACTGACATGACACCTACAGTCAGGAGCAAAAGTTTTCGTAACCTCGAAAATTTTATTGATTTTTAAATGATGCTCGATTTTTGAAAAATACATTTAAGAACCATTTTGCTCCTTAGTTATTCTTTTATCATTTAAAAGCTATGATACTTTTCTTTTTGAAAATTTACAAGATTTTGGTTAAAAAACTGCTCAGAACATGTTTTAAACCAAGAGCAAAAGTATTCGTAACATTTTGTCAATAGTTTATTGAATGCCCTTTTTGCTGAATTACACTTAAGAGACGTTTAATATAATCATATACAAGATTTTTACATACATCTGAAGGAATGTTAGCCCATTCTTCATAACAGATTTGCTCCAGTTCGTCAATTGTCTTTGGACGTCTTGCACGGATACGGACTTTTAATTCTCTCCAAAGGTTTTCAATTGGATTAAGGTCCGGATTCATGGAGGGCCAGTCCAAGACCTTAATCCGATTGTCCTTCAACCATTTCTTGACCAAAATGCTGTTGTGCTTAGGGTCGTTGTCGTGCTGGAAGACGAACTGTCAACCAAGCCGAAGTTTCCGCGCTGAACTCTGGAGATTCTCAGCCAAGATATCCCGATAGTCTTCTTTTTTCATTGTCCCATGAATTCTCACGAAGTTACCGGTGCCTTTGGCGGAAAAGGAGCCCCATAACATGATCGATCCTCCACCGTGCTTGACCGTAGGGATGGTGTTTTTTGGATGAAACGCTTCTCCTTTACGTCGCCAAATCCTTTGAACATCGTTGTGACCAAAAAGCTCAACCTTTGTCTCATCTGACCAAAGAATCCTAGACCAAAAGTCACTGGTCTTGTCAAGGTACTTCTTGGCAAATTCCAAGCGAGCCTTCAAGTGTCTATCCTTGAGCAAGGAAGTCTTCCGTGGGCGACAAGACTTCAATCCTGCTTTGTGAAGTGAGCAAGCAACAGTAAACCTCGAGATGGACAATCCATTTTCACTGAGACTGTTCCGGATGTCCTTGACCGTTGTTCGAGGATTATTTGTGACCTCTCTGACAATCTTCCTCTCAAGTCTGGCTGACAGTTTCCTTGGACGACCGGATCTTTGGAGGTTCTCAACCGTTCCGTTCTTTTGTGCCTTCTTCACGACGTACTGAATCGTTGAAATCGGGATGTCCAGAAGCTTCGAAATGGCTCTGTAGCCCTTGCCTCCATGATGAAGACTTACTATCTTCAACTTCAAGTCCTTGTCGAGCTCCTTGACCTTGGTCATGATTGGCTGACTGTGAAGCAATTGTTCAATTCCGTAAAATTTATAAGATCCAAGAAAGATCTAGAAAATCTTGGAAAAAAGGAGACTAAATGACTTTTCTCCGGCTTTCCAGAATGTTCTACATCTTTCGATCAATTTTTTTCTGATGAAAAATCTGTTTATAAGCCTATTTTGTTCACTTTTTTGCGCGTTATGAATACTTTTGTACTATCTAAAATTTTGTTTTTTATAATTAAAAGTTAGTTTCAGACATTTTTATAAAACAATTGCGGGAAAATGGTATTATTCTTAATCGGAAAAAAATATTACATTACAAAAATATTAAATCTTACAAACTTCTTAGCATAGTATTTAATTGGATATAAAGGATTTTCTGGTTTTCTCGTCACGTTACAAATACTTTTGCTCCTGACTGTAGCTTTTACAAAATATGCAAAACTTATTTACGTTGGAGTTGCGTGAATGAAAAATATTACAGCGAACTAGTAGGGAACTAAAATAAACTAGAATCAAAGCTTCTTACTTCAGATTGTACTTTTTCCACAACTTGTAAGAGCCCAGCCGGAAAAGTCCCACTGCCGATAATTGTTGGCTGAGAAATTGAATGATGAGCTTCGAAGTCGTCGTGCTTGGGGTCATTGAAACTAACATGGATCTGATCAAACCACTCTTCCCAGCCAGCCCTACAACAATTCCAATCATTTACCTGTCGATTTTGGGGTTCAAAACCTTATCAGAGTCACAGGGACGAATTTGGTCCTGACCAGACATGAAAAAATCCGTGCATGCGTCGTTTCTGACTTGCTTGACTTAAGACATAATTTTCAAACTCACGCAACATTATATGTACACTTGAAACTCGGTTTTCGAAAGAAATGTCCAGGTGTATGGATAAAAATGTGACAAAATCATGAAGTAAAGTTATTTTCCATTATTTTTAGATCAGTAAATCCTTGAAAAATTGATGAAATAGTGTCTAAAAAGGACTTTCAAGGTAGCAGTACTTCCGTAGCAAAATTTTATTCTCGCCAAGTCAAATGTGGCGCCGTCTAAAATCGATTTTAGGTAACTTCAGCAGCTGTCTCCTTCACGAATACCCCATTACTCCTATCTGCATCAGATCCCTTGAAAAATTCCCAAAACGTCAAAAGTCCTTGATAAGAGGAGAAAACCTCAAATTTTTATCTTTATCTTGACTTCTTAAATCGATAGCCTAACAGAAACAAATAGATCACTAGATTCGTTTTGTTATGAGCGTTTTGACCAAGTTCTTGAGTTTGGTTTTTCACCAAGATTCTTTGGGAAATCGTCAAATTTGTCTAGAATCATTTATTTATATATTTATTTTATTTATTCGTTTTTTGTGTATTTTGTATATTTGTATTTTTATTCGGTCAAACAAAGAATTTTGAAGAGGCACTTGAAGCCGAAATCCGTTTTTGTTCTTCGCAAAAACTCATAACTCGGCCTAAAATTTCCGAAAGCTGAGAGTATTGTTGGGAGGCTTACTCTCAAATGATGTCCTTCAAGTTACGTTCTCTAAAATTCTCTGAAAACGAATAATTTCTTAAACATTCCAATTCAACGGATTCTTTTGGTTGCCATTGAAAAAAAGATACCCTAACGCTGCCATTTTCCATTTTAGTTCAGTCTGAAGGCCCCATTTTGTGACTCAGGTGAGTTAAAAAAGTTCTCAGGCTGTTAAAAACTAAAAGATTTATCGTCACGATTTGCGGTCGTGGATTTTTGAATGTTTGCATTTGTTCTATCGTCACAATCATAAACGAATTTGATAATCATGATTTCATTTCTAGAGCCTTCCCATTATCAAAATTGAATAGGATTGCAAGTTTGTGAGTCATGAACTCTGCAATGATAATCCCCTTACATTTTATCAAAAGATAGTAGAGTGATTATAGAACAGCATGAAATTGGGGAAAGGTCAAAGAGACCATACATGATACATTCAAAACAGATTTTTAGTTCAATGTGCTTGTAATGTTTGTTGGGCACTACTGGCCTAGCACTGCAATTTAATTAAAAAATGACACGAAACTTGCCATGGGCTTGCTATAACTGATGTTTTTCAAGGACTTGTCCTTGCTGCAATAATGTTTGCGAGAGTTCACTCAGAGCAAACCTCAATTCAGGTAGTAAATATGAACAGAAAACTAAAATAACAGAAACAGAAAAAATAAATAAACAAACAAACAAACAAACTAATGAGCATGTATGTTAACAGGTGGACAAGATCACCAATCAGTATACAGTAGATACTTATTTTAGAGGTACATTTATCAATAGCTAGCTTAGGCCCAAATACAGACCACCGATAGAAAGTACTAGCATGGTATTTAAGTCAGGCCTCTTTTCCAATATTGTCTTGATAATCCTTGAAAATCGAAATTTTTTGAAAGAGTTTTGTCTTCTTGAGTTCTTAGTCGTTCTGCACAGAACGTACGGGATATTTTTTTGGTTGAACTTTCGATATTAAAATGAATTTAAAAGGTGTTCTTCTTGCAATAATCTCCTTTGTTTAAAGAACAAAACTAATGTGCTGAAAAAATATTTCTCATTGGATGATCGTGACGACCTTAATGTATCCATTCTATGTACTTGTAGAGAACCCAGAACGACAATTTACTGTTGAGGCCAATTGTTGAAGTCGAGAGCTTTTGGAACTAAGTGACCTTCTGTACGTAATAGGCTCTTTTACCACTGAAAAATTGGTTAGATCTCTTAAAAGATTTAAAATTGGTTGACAAAATGGTGAGCATTTTACGATCACAGTGCCAATGTTCATTTTTCACGGTTTCTCACACTAGGGTTGGATGACACCGGCAATTTTGCCCTCGACACCGACACCGAAACCGCAAGGTTGACACCGACGTCGGCGCTGACACCGGTGTCGAAGTTGCCCATCGACACCGTGGTGTCGACACTGACACTGAAGCGACACCGACACCAGCCTTTTGAATTAGAATTTGGGCTCTAAAAGTCATCCGAAGTTTTGATTATTATCTAAAAGGTTCCAGCCTTCTCGTTACCCCTTCAAGCCCAAATAAAGAGGAAACATCTAATAACTTTCCCATTTGGAATTGCTTACATCGTTGTGGAAACTAATGAGCTCAAAATGGTTTCTTATAACGCTTTTAAGCTAGAGAAGCCATTTGTAAATGACTAACACATTGCAGACCCTTAGTAATGTTGATTATCAATCAAATGCTTTCTTCAATAATGCTTGCGTAAGAATGCCAGTAGTTTTGGTTGTGAGTACTTAATTTCTGAACAAATGCCTTTACATGACATTTTGGTTTATTGGGTTCATTTTCGTAGGCCCAATTGTGCTTTGACCATTTATTCATTTTGCTGAAATTTTCATGAAATACATTTTCTTGGAAAAATAATCAAGAAGATTTGAAGTTTTCTTTAAGACAACCAAAATACCGGGTGTCCGGAAACACCTCGGAATTTTCCGATACTTAACTTCATTAAGGCCTAGATCGTTTGCATGGGGTCTCACAGAAAATTTATTTTATAGCAAAGTGACGGGCTTGTCCTACCTTACATCATTTCTCGAAAATAGACCCCTCGGCTGCAATGCACGCCTCCAAGCGGCGTCTGAAGGCGCCGCAGGCGGTGCGGAGGTCCTCCATGTTCATGGAGTTCCAGGCGGCGTCTACGGACTTCTTGAGGTCGTTGATGTTGCTGTGGGGCCTTGAGCAGGCCTTCTCTTCCACGCGCGTCCACACATGGTAGTCCAGGGGATTCAGGTTCGGAGAACTGGGTGGCCAAAAGTCCTTGGGCCAGAATCCCCTGGACCCCAGCCTGCCGACGAGGTACTTCTGGATGGCGACGGAGGTGTGGCAGGGGGCTCCATCCTGCTGCCACACCCACCTGCCACGCCCATAGGTCCTGTCCAGGGCCGGGAAGACCTTGTGGGCCAACAGGTACCTGTACTGGGTGCTGTCAAGGTTGCCCTACCGCCCATCTGGGCGGCAGGGCCTTGCCGTCCTTTGACCAGCTCTTGGGGCTTAATTTTTATTTAATGCAGATGATCCACTCATAAAGCTCTATGGTTTAAGAGCGGGAAACCTTGTCAATTAGGATGAAATACGGAATGTACTGCATAAAACAAAAGCATTAGGGCCTGATTTGATTCGAAAAGTATCGCTTAACCCGAGCCTTGATCAAATGACACAAATCGTAAATCGAGAGATAATTCCTGAAAATCGACTCGAATCCAACGGAACACACTTTTCATTGTGGTTACATACTCGTATTGCCGTTTGTGTATGGTATGATATGATATGATATTTGTTAAAAAGTACCATAGTTGGAATTGCCCATTTATTTCACGTTCTCCAGGATCCGCGCGACGATCCTTTCACGCAGCTCACTCATTTTGCCGCCGTTTTTGACTGAGTGGACTGATTTTGACTTACAGCACCGCAAATTAAAGCTGAAGACTCCCGCAAACTTTTAAAAAAGATTTCATGCAAATCAGCCGAGTAGTTTTGATTTAATAAGCCTCCAAAAAAAAATCCGAGTTGTTTCCGGACACCCGGTATTTAATAAATCCATGTAAAATGGGGAAATACCTGTAAAATATTTGATATTCAACATAAAAAATAGTTCTGGGCCCTATACCTGAATCTCAAAGTTGATGAAACTTACTGTCATAATTAGGAGTGCAGATTTCTGGCAAATAAAACATGCCTTTTAAGCCCAAAAAATGGCAAATAAATTGGCAGATAAACAAAGAAATGGCAAATAAAACGGCAAATAGACATGAACAATTACCGAAATATAGCAAAACTGGCCACTAAATTCGGAAATTTAACACTATGTTTTACCAACAAAATAATGGAATGCAAGTGTATGAGCATATAATAGAAAATATTTTGATTCCGTTGAATAATCAACATATCCTGTTAATGAAATATCTTGGCCAAAAATTTCTTTTGCCTATTCATTGCCCAAATACAATTTTTTCTTTAATGTGGTCAAAAAACGACAATTTTTGCATTCAATTGCCCAAAAACCGACTAATTTTGTATTTATTTGCCCAAAAATGGCAAATAAATACAAAAATGGCAAATAAACTTTAAAGGCTAGCGAAGGAGCCTGAAATCTGCACCCCAAATCATAATGTTCTTTTGTATTTTGATTATAAAGAGTTACTGAATCTTGACAGGAGGTAGATTCACCTTTTTAAAGACATTCCTGATCTTTATGTCCCTTAAAATTCAGTCAAGCAAAACGTGCCCTTCTAGACTGTAATTTGGTGCATACGTTTTGGCAGACCTACACATTCCAAACTTCAGCATCATTTAAGTGCATCTTGGTGCAACTTGAATTGAGAGAGAGAAATAAGCTTACATTTTACATTACCTTAGCTGAGTATGTGACATTCTTGCTTTGCAATCCTGTTTTTAGATTTTGGGAAACATGTCACTAAATCAAAAAGTATTGCATACTTATCAACAAATACACATTCATATACATACAAACATACATACAGTACAAATGTAGAAACGTTTGTAATGTTCAATTAAGGTGGGGAAGTATATATTTTTCGTGCAGTTCAAGTTAGTTGAGTTACTCGAGGTAGTGAGGTGAGGTATTATGTATTCAAAACAGTCACGACTTATCAATAATGTTGTTTAAAGTAATTACTCGTATTACTCATGATTCAAAGCCATTAAATCCACAATCGAACAATTGATGCCAAAAGGACCGCATTCAGCAAAATCATCCACGTGGGTCGAATTGAAATAGCTGACCCTGCAATAGAGCCAGTTGTTGTTGTTGTGGTTGTTGTCGTCGTTGAAGTATAGCTTGATGTAGTCGATCCCGAAATTGTTGATTCCAATGTCGTCGAAGATGACATTGTGGTGGAAATTGTTGGATCAGGCAGAGCTTGAATCCAATCGACAATCGTTTGAAAGTTAGTGGTGGTCCACTTCAAGTTGATCCTAGCTTTGTCGAGTCCTTGATTCAGGGACGCCATGACCGGTCCAAGAGCATCCCGATTCAACTCAATAAACTCTTCGATCTCTGCGAGCTCAGTCTTTGTATTAGTTGTTTCAATGAATCCGGAACTGATCTCGGGTACCGATGAAATGGCCAATTTGGGCAGGTTAGTTATTAACCAATCAAATTGGACACGTCGTCCGAATTGAGTCGACCCCACTGCGCGGTACACGAAACGGAAATCTTGAGAACGGATCACTCCCTCATCCTCCAGAGTGAGACCCAAAAGTTGGTTCAGAGATTCCTTGTTCAGGGAATGCCCAAGGCCATAGATGATCTTTTGAACATCTTGTTCCACTTCCACTTGGGACAACTGGCTTAGTAGAAAGTTGAAATGTGTCTGATCTCCGTTCTCTATTGCCACTTCGTAAATGAGCTGTCGCAAATCGGGATTGATTTTGTTTCCAGCCTCTGGATTGGCCATCCAATCTTCAAATTGTTCCACAGCCTCTTGGATACAAGGTTGATATCCATAAAAGCACATAAACTCAATCACCGACTTTTGACGAAGAATTTTAACATAGGAATCTTCCTCAGTGACCTCAAATCCAAGATCCTCAAAGGCATTGGTCAACAGAGATTTAACGTAATCCTTGAAAAGGCCGTATTCTTCCTCGGTGTTCCACATCATGGTTTGTAGATATTTGAGGGCATTTAATCCAGCTTGAAGTGGGACGTATTCTTCTTCTTGAGATAGGTAGAGGGAAATATTCAATGGCACGTGGTAATTCAGCTGACCGGCTCGAGCCAAATTGAAGCTATCATCGAGGATTTGGGCTCGATTCAATTTTCCAATGGCCTTTGAATTCTTCAACAAAGTGTCGTGGATCTTTAGCCAATTCTCGGGCTCATAATTGACGCGATAGTAGCCTGTCTGCTTTACATTCAAGACATAAGCTCGATCTTCGTCCGCCTCTATTTCAAGAACCACTTCGTTATCCTCGGGTTTCAACCAAGCACTAGCAATGGTTTTGTCAAACTGGCCATCTGCATATTCAATGTTAATGGGAACATAGTATTTGAGGTCGGACTCAGCCGCGTCAGGGTCCAAAAGGAACCGTTTTTGCTTGGCTAAGCGAGTTCCATCCTCATTAAGGGTGACAGTAAGAACTGGATAACCTTCCTTTTCGGTCCAGTTTTTCATAATTTTGGCAATATCGAGACCGGGAGGTAAAATATTGGCAGTCTCAGCCGCAGCATTCAAGGCCTTCCAGAGGTCGTATCGATCGGCATTGTCGTGCTCCTTGGTCATAAGATACTGATTGATGCCGCTCTTAAACACTTCCAATGTGATAAAGTTCTCGATCATGCGAATTAGACAATTGCCTTTACCATAAGAGAGACGACTGTAGGTCATGTCGTAATCTGGATTGGCCACTTCTACGCTGATAGGCTTCGAAGAGACCAAGGCATCAATACCAAACACGTCATGAAGATCCATAATCAAAACTCGGTCCAGTTTTTGATTATTTGGTAAGATTATCGTGGAACCAATGTTTTCAACATACGTGGCAAAGCCTAAGAAGAGTGAACCCACATGAAACACAATGTACTTTCGTTTCATTGTTCTAACTAACCTTCATTGAGCCAAAGGTCGGTCCACCATTTCATGGTGACGAGGTTGCCAAACCATTGATGAGCTAGCTCATGAGCAATGACTTCCACCACACGATCTTCATCGCCTTTGGAAGAGACCCCTTCTTGGAATAGAAGTGTCGCTTCTCGGTAAGTTATAAGCCCCCAATTCTCCATGGCACCGGCACTAAAATCGGGGATGGCTGCCATGTCCATTTTGGGAAGCGGGTAGTCGATGCCAAAGTATTCTTCATAATATTCCAAGACCCTTGGACCGACCTCAGCAGCCTTTAATGCTTGATCCCCCTTTCCTGGCATATGATAGATCGAGAAATTAGTTTTACTATCAACAGCCACTGTGGGTTCAAATTCTGATATGAGAAAGGCCAACAAATATGTGGACATGATATCAGTTTGGGCAAATTCAGTTACCAATCGGTCCTCGCTGACCTTTTTTGTGGAAACAATGTTCATGTTTGATACAGCTCGAGTTCCCTTGGCGTGGCCTAATTTGATGTTGAATTTCGCTTTGCGATCGGGCTCATCCAAACAGGGAAAAGCCAATCGAGCTGAAGTTGATTCGAATTGGGTGACTGCCAAAAACTTCTTCACGTTTGTGGTTGGATCTTGGTAAGAACTCCGATAAAATCCATCTAGGGAGTCGCTCAAATAAGCGATAAAATCCATTGAGAGAGTGTACTCATCAGAAAAGGTTTCGTGTTCCAAAGGATCTTCCAAATGGATAATGAAGAACTCTCGTTCCAAATCATATTCAAAAGCTGTGATGTTTAATGGTTCCTGGTCCAATGCTGATACGATAGTAATAGAATCCTCCAATATCAGAGTGTTCTTGCTATGCAATACAATCTTGTGCATCACATGGTCATCTTCATCAAGATCCACTTGGAAATGGAGTTTCATTGTTCCAGGGATCTCGAAATCCCCTTCATCAATTCTCGGATCGAGTTCCATCTCATAAACTGTTGGAATTACGTGGTTTGGCAAGAAGATCCCATCTTGAACATGTGTTGTATCTCCATCCTCCATGAATATATGGAACGAAGCCAGATGAGAGGGTCCTTCGTTCAAGATACATTGCCATTGACCAGCATAAACAGAATGAAACTTTTCTGACCTGAGACCACAAGTTCGTTCATCACCAAAGGCGGTGAAGGCTGGAACCAGCATAAGGTTCTCGTCGTAAACCAGTCCTTCAGTAATGTTAGCTAGGTAATGTCGTTTTTGAGGAGTGATAAACCAGCAGATATTTGGATCCAAAACATCCTCAGAGGAGAGTTGGCACGAAAAACTAACTTCGCTTTCAGGCTCAGCAAATAATTCCCGGTCCACAACGATTGGATAATCGAAATCCTGAGCCAAAACGGTGTGAACCAAAATAGACAAGAAGCTGAAGAGAATCTTGAGGTGCTTCATGTTGTAGTTTAGGCCTTTAATTGTGAATATGATTAGAATGCAGGGTCATCCTGGACTAAGTAATTAGACACACGATTAAAAATGTTTCCAACGTCATTTCAATTTGGTATACGTTTTGTACATCTCAGTACCTATCTTATCTGAAATTGATCATTCCATTTGGGTTCAGCAAATAACGTACTCACGGCCACGTGATAAAAAAATACCCCATAGCTCATTCCCGGGGTTGATCTTGATGCGAATTTTAAGTCGATTCAGTTTAATTTGTTTGTTATTAGTTTGAAACTCATCGTCAATCTCGGGCCAATGAGTCAAAGTCGAATGTATGAAGGATTTTGTCAGCGTATTCTAAAACATTGGAAATTTCGATGAGCTTCATCTGCACTTTGATTCACCCATGTGGGCTCAATATGACCACAAACGCTCATTGATTATTGGAGTTTATCTTTAAAAGTAGTATTTAGGGGACGACTAGACACATTTTGTGTTACCGATTTTTATCGAACCGATAATCAAGGATTGCCAATTCGTGGGCAAATCAAAAATCGCGTCATTGGCTTTTTCCCTTTTCCAAAGTCAAAAAATACACGAAGTACCCTCTTTCACCAGGTTAAAGTGCATTCAAAAGGGGCATTAAATCTCTCAACCCATGGCTGAAGGCGAAAAAGAAATAAAATTTCCAATATGACTGATATCTTTAAATGCACTAAACACGTGTATAATAGTCAAAAACAAGCAATTACAAGGAATACAGATACGTAAGGTTTTGATTGATCCCCCTTACCATATCAAAAAAAGGGATCTCTTGAACCGGCAATGAAAAATCGTCATTTATAGGATGAGGCCTAATGATGTGGGCACTGCTTTTGTTTGCCATGTAGAATGTAGAGAGCTCGGGTTTGATTCTGGCTGACCACCATCCTCAAAACTGAGGTGTTAGGAGTCAAAATTTGGTGTTGCACCATCTTTCGAAATCAGCAATTGCCGAATGTGAAATTTTGGTGTCAGTCAAAGCACGGCCCTTGTTTTTTTTAAGTTTTCCTCATTCTTGAATCAAAGAAAAGAAGCACCATCTAGGCCAAAGGTATCAAACTTTATTGAGCCAGGGCCCCTTAGCGCTTTATGAGGAGCTTTACTAACGCGTGCCCTACAAAAAATGCGAAGAACCAAGTCAAATGTCGAAATTTAAAGAAATTGCTTCTGAATTTTCGGAAAACTAAATTGCGTTGATTTACTCCCTGGATTGCTAATTGGAATTTTATTTTGATTATAGTTGGTACTGTTATCCAAAAAGTTGGATTGAGAGATAGGGAGAATCAATTACATTTCTAGGTATTAACATTGACGGAAATTTCAGGCGGAAATGGCATGTGAGACAAGTTAGCAATACCGTTAGAAAAACAATGTTCACCCTTTTTATGGCAAAACGGGCAATACAAACCAAACTAAATTTCATATTGTATAATGCACTGATAATAAGTAGCCTCGAATGTGGCATATATTTTTTTCGGAAAAGTCGAGTCATTCTCCAAAAACGCGTTGAAATGTGGACAACTGGTGTCAAATCACGAGCGCATACTAGTCTCATTTTTAAAAAGTGAAACGGTTTAGAAAAAATCTTGTGGTTTCAAATCAACGTTTAGGAAAAATGTAAAAAAAAATAGTTTGTACAATTTCTTCTTAATTGATAAGTTGATAATTCTCAAAGTGACATAAAACTGTGAGAAATTTACATTTTGGTTATAATTCATTTATCTGCTCAAAGTCATAGGCATTCGAAATGTCAGGGTTAAGTTTCAATCCAAATACAAAGTTAAGAAACGTCTCATCAATTTTTTCCTAGGTTAGGAGCAACAAAAACAAATACTCAAGAATTACATACTGTTTCAATATCGACTTTATTGCGGAAGTATTCCAAGCAACTTTTTGATCACAAGCTTCATATATCTTCAATAACGAAGCAAAATTTTTAATTAAAAGGAATTTGAGGCAACCATCCCAAATGAAAGTAACACAAGAGCAACAGATACCACAGCTGAAATTTCCCCTTTACTTGTAGGGGTAGTTGGAGGGTTAGTTGTTGTGTCAGTTGGACCTGAAGAAGGTTTTGTCGAAGTGTCAGTTGGACCTGAAGAAGGTTTTGTCGAAGTGTCAGTTGGACCTGAAGAAGGTTTTGTCGAAGTGTCAGTTGGACCTGAAGAAGGTTTTGTCGAAGTGTCAGTTGAGGTTGATGCAGGGTTTGTCGAAGTGTCAGTTGAGGTTGATGCAGGGTTTGTCGAAGTGTCAGTTGAGGTTGATGCAGGGTTTGTCGAAGTGTCAGTTGAGGTTGATGCAGAGTTTGTCGAAGTTTCAATTGTGGTAGATGAAGACTCGGACGTATTCTCAGTTGTGTTGAGTTCTGAAGGTTCCTCTTCCGAGGGTTTGTCAAGAGTTTTGATATTGTCCAGTGGTCTTGGCTCGATATTGAACTTCGGGTTCACCATTTTGTCGAATCCCCAAAACTCATTTGCTGCTGTCAGGCCCAAGACAAAGGTCAAGAGAAAAGCTATCCGCATTGTTGATTTCATGATTTGATCCTAGGATGTTCTTTATTTTAAACTTCACCAATGTAGTAACCTCAAGCTTCTTCTAGAAACTGATAATGTCAATTAGCAATCAGCAATACTTATACGGCTGGCCACAAAGATAAAAGAAGTATGAGTTCATTTGAGCAAATGCCATTCGTTAGTGATTATGTCGGGGGCAGAGGCATAACGTAGTGCATACAGTACTACATCCGTTTCCCTTTGCCGAAGGCTGGGGTTCGATCCCGGTTGACTGCCACTCTCTAAACTTGGCTCTTTGAAGTGTAAATTTACAGTTGAACCGTCTTTCAAAGCAAACAACTAACTACTTAAATAGATAAATGGCAATCAAGCATGGCAAAGACCGCTAATATTCCTTCATAAAACAGTCATTTTCAGCCTTGTGCTGACTCCCAACAAATAAAAAGAAAACAGAGTGCTCCTTTTGTGATGCCAAAAGTCTTCAACCGTAGAATTTTATTTTAATACAAAAAATGTAAATTAGTTAGTATTTTGACTTTTATGGAACAAGTATTAGAAATATTCATTAATTACGTTAAAGCGTAGTTTGTTTACCTTCCTGTGATTTTGTCTTAGCTAGTGATGGCAAATGAATAAAAGCCACTTACTGATAATGAAATTATGGCTTGGATATGCTTGGAGATCAGTTCTCAAATGTATTTTCAATTCCGAAAAGGGTTGGCAGAGCAGGCCATGACTAGTAATGTTGTTGATTAGACTGGCATTGATAGTCAGGCTAATCGCATGGAGGATCTGGTAGTCACAGATCACTAGAGCAAGGAAAAAAAAGTATAAAAAATACCAAAATTTTTTTTAAAAAAGTTAAAAGAAACCGGCAAAAAAAGTTAAAAGAAGTTGTGGTATTATATTTGACAAGAATGCTAAATCTAAGCTTTTAAGCATTGTCAAATACGTCTACGCTACGGAATTCATGGAAATCTGCAGCCAGGTAACATTTCAATTTGTTGCAATGACTATCATGCATTAGTAATGGAAAAGTTTAGATAATTGTACATATAAATGTCAACTGTTCGTTAAATAAAAGTAGACAGATGAATTTAAATATTTCTTTTAGAACTCCCTTGCCAGGCTGAAGTACTAGTATCTATCTAAACTTGATTAAAAGTCAACTGATAGATCTATCAGTTGACTTTTAATCAAGTTTAGATAGATACTAGTACTTCA